>JAHLJT010004567.1:166990478-167120478 GCA_031308135.1 Acheta domesticus
AAAAGACGAAACAAGACAACAAATCAATGAGCATTGTTTGCACCCATACGCGAAATGCAAGGCAATGAAGGATTCCTTAGTAATCGACCAAGAAAAAAAATGCACAACAATCAATATTGAACGAAAAGGAAAACAAACAAAAACCAACCCAATTGGTTTCATAAAGAAATTAAAGCCAACTCAGAAAGCTCTGCCCACGCGAGACGTGTCGGCCGTTCGCATGCAGCAGCAAAAATTCGAAGTCCGGACCCACAGAAACGCCCCTTGCAGTCACAGCTGGTCGCCGAACGCCAACTTTCTTGTTTTGTCAGAATTGCCATTTGAACAGGAGCCACAACTCGAGAACCTATTAGGTAAAATAAAGAACAAATAACGCAGCTGATCATTTCGTCAGCACGAAGTGATAAGAAAGGCAAATGGATTTGGTGTACCGTCAGAAAAGAGGAGATACAATTTTCTAGAATTTGTTAGCGCAATACGCGTGCAAATACACTATTTCGTTTTTGTCTTATTCGATGTTCGGTCTTCACCACTCCAGCCGCTGCACGCTGAGGCGCCTAGAACATGTTATTTTTCTAAGGTTACCCTTTTTGACGTCTCTAGGCCGGGTATTTAGGAACCCTTACCTGCAGAGAACGCTAAGCCTAAATTTTCATTAAAATGAGAGGGTACTTCATCTTAACTCCATAAAAGAAGAGTTCGTAGACGCCCCATGCAGGAGGTGTGGTGACAAGCGTATCGACATTGTAACTAATAGCATTTTCAAATCCGGTCTCGTTTCTGACGCCCAAGCAACTGTATATTAAAAATTTTAAAAAAGTGTGTGTGGGGGGAGGGGTGGCTCGGGTAGGTGATCCCCGGGAGCGCCAGGTCCCGTGGCGATATCTCGAGATATGCCCCCTGAGGGAAGTCTAGATTAAATATTAATACTCCTTTGGCAAGATACACAGCTTCTGCACTGGCCGAGTGGTCATCCCGGATGCAGTTCTGAGTTGCACGGTTCGAACCCTGCCCGTGGCATCGGGGAGAGGCTGAATGACCACGCCTATTTTCCACAGAGGTGGAGGAGAATCTTCGATCAGAATGACCAAATCCCCCTCTTTCAAGTTTGGAGAAACAGACTTCCACTTAGTACGAGCCTGTAGTGAAGAAAGATAATTTTTGGACCAGAATTTCCAAATGCTGTTTAATTGCCTTCTTACCATGTGGTAGCGACGGGGCGTAGGGCTCTTCTGATCTGCTTCTAAATCGAAAACTAATGAGTTGAGAGAATGTCCATAAATTAGATGATTTTGGTGTTAGTAAAAGGGTGTCAGTGTCTGTTTCGGAGCAGACAGCCAAGGGTCGAGAGTTCAATATGTGTTCGATCTGTGCTAATAGAGTATTCAGTTCTGAAAGAGAAATACAATTTTGCCCTAGCGAGCGTTTTAAATGATGCTTTAATGAGCCTACTGCGGCTTCAGCTAATCCATTGCGAAAGGGAGATCGAGGAGGACAGAATTGCCACTCCACACCGTGTATTGCAAGAAAGTTTTTTAAAATTGAGTGATCCTTATGAGAGCTAAATATCTTAGCCAATTCCGCCAGCTGGCTTTTTGCCTTCACAAACGTTTTGGCATTATCACTATAAATAACTCTGGGGTATCCCCTGCGAGAACCGAATCTTTTTAGAGCAGCTATGAATTCATGGGTGGTCAAGTTCTCGACAATGTCGAGGTGAACCCCTTTGGTAACATGACACACAAATATAACAATCCATGTCTTAGAACGAGCCCTGCATCTACCAGCAACCGGCTTTGTCAGCAAGGGGCCGCAGTAGTCTACTGAAGTAAACTCCCATGGCTTCGATGGTACAACTCTCGATGAGGGAAGTTCCCCCATTATTTGAGACAGCGGCTTTGCCTGCCACCTGACACAAGGTAAGCAGTGGTGGATTACACTGTTCACGAGTCGGCGAATTGAAGGAATCCAAAAATCGTTGTCTGACAACTGACCACCGTCAATTGGCAACCTGCATGAAAATAACTTAAGTGAATCATAGTGACAAGGGCTCTTGTAAATGCATGCTCCCGAGGGAGAATAATTTGGTGTTTTGCTTCTGGAGGCAAATTGGACAGTCTTAATCTACCACCGACTCTGATTAAACCATCCTTGTCTAAGAAGGATGAAGATTCAAAATTTTTGAATTTTTAGCGATCTCTCTTTTATTGACCAAGGCACTATATTCAGGAGAAAAGAATTCCTTCTGAATACATTTCACAATCAATTGAAGGGACTTTCTTAGCTCACTTGTCGATATAGGTCCGGCCTTCTTTTCCATTATTGAAGCCCGGCTTTCTACATTGATGGTATGAATCGGCAAGCAATACGCTGTGATCCGCAGCAGCTTGTGGTAAGAGTTGAACTTATTAATGAGCTCGAAGACAAAGCATTTTTCCTCTGCACGGGCAGTGGCAAGAAAGGTTTGTGAATGATGCAGTAACGGTACATTACCACCATCAGCGACCTCAGGCAGTGCGTTCCACTGAGAAACCGGCTCGGCCAACCATTCAGGACCCCAAAACCATATTTTACTAGCAGCTAATTTCTTGGCAGTAGATCCCCGTGAAATGAGATCAGCTGGGTTTCTCTCGACGAGATGTGTGACCATTCTTCATCTGGGAACACTCTCTAATCACAGCAAGTCTATTAGAGATAAAGGCATCAGGTTTATTTGGAGCATGTTTAATTCCAGTGGAGTACTATAGTGCTGTCTGTAAACAAATGTACAGAGTCAATATTACAAACTAAAAACAAAGCATCGCGAACCCTCTTCATAAATTTGGCTAATAATACTGCGCCACATAATTCCAGACGAGGAATTGTGGTGCCAGCTAAAGGTGCAAGTTTTGATTTTGAGGCTATAGATGACTGACCTGCCCTTGAGGGGCCACAGAAACTAGGAAAATGCAAGCGCCGTAGGCCCTTGACGATGCGTCAGAGAATCCAGCCAGAGTTATACTGCTAGCTCCATCAATTGTCACCCTTCTAGGAAAGATCAATTTGGTCAATAAAGGTACCTCTAC
The DNA here is from genome assembly GCA_031308135.1 of Acheta domesticus. NCBI lineage: Eukaryota > Metazoa > Arthropoda > Insecta > Orthoptera > Gryllidae > Acheta > Acheta domesticus. The sequence goes on from JAHLJT010004567.1 coordinate 166,993,544, forward strand.
CAGTAGGCATTCCCACTGATAGACTAAGTCTGATGTTAAACTAACATCCCAGTCCAGCTTTTCCTTCCAAAGAGACTGCAAAAACATTTTGAATCTTATCGTTACAGGTGTAATTAAACCCAAAGGGTCGTAGAGAGAGGCTGCGATATGCAACACCTTTCTCTTAGTCCAGCTAGTGTAATCAGTGAAAATTGATGTTTGGATATTGTGAGCTAAATGCAAGGTGTCACTTCCGGTGTGCCAGAACAGGCCGAGCACCTTACTTGACTTGTCGGAGGTTAAGGCAACAAGATCTTCCCCTTGGGATTCCCCAAGCAAAGTATTAATCATAGATTCAGCATTGCTTCTGACCTTTCTTAATTTGAAATTGGCTCCTGAGAGGAGATCCGAAATCTGTTTGAATAACTGAATTGCTTCAAGCTCTGAATCTGCTCCATGCAACAGGTCATCTACATAAAAGGAATTTTAATGGCAGCAGCTGCTAGTGGAAAGGTAGTCTCATTATCTATCCCAATTTGCTTCAAACACCTGGTAGCTAAAAAGGCTGAAGACGCCAGTCCATAGGTTACCGTCATTAATCTATACGTTTTTAGCGGATCTGACGAGTTTTCTCTCCATAGAATTTTTTGATAAGAAGTATGCTCATCGTTTAACTTAACCATACGATACATTTTTTCTATGTCAGCAGCAAAGGCGCATTTGAAAATTCTAAATCTTAAGAGAATATCAATTAATTCTGGCTGCACTGTTGGCCCACTCATTAGAATTTCATTTAGGCTTTTGCCAGAAGTGGTTTTTACTGATGCATGAAAGACAATCCTTAATTTGGTGGTAAGAGAAGAAGGATTCTGCACACAAAAATGCGGAATATAATTGCTTACTTCACTCCTTGTTGCCCTGCATTCCTCAGCATGCCCAAGTGAGATATATTCTCTCATAAATGCCACATAGTCCCTCTTTAGCTTCTCATCTCTTTGAAAACGTTGTTCTAATGACAACATGAAGTGCCTTGCGATGTGATATGACCTCCCCAATACCGACGGATCTTGCATAAAGGGTAACGACACAGAAAAATGCCCAGATGGCAACCTTCGCGTGGTCGCTAAAAAATTAATTTCGGCTGGATGATTTTTTTCTTCTACTTTTAAAAGGGATGCCTCATTTGCCCGTATCTCTTCCCAAATACCTCGCATATCAGATTCTACATTGTTGAACAGTGCATTTTGTGCTTCAAGCAGGAAAAAAACAGTTTGTATTAGGACATGCCTCAGTTTTAATTTTTGGAAATTGCCCAGCAATTACAGCTCCTAATTCAGTGTCAAAGATGACAGGACTTTCACTAGGTGTCGAAATTTTGGCCTTGATAACTTCAAAGAATACTGCAGAGTTTAATAATATATCCACCTTGTTTGCTAAATGGAAAGACTCATCGGCTAATTTGAGATGTGATGGAATTCTAAATTTGGTTACATCTATCGAGCTTTGAGGTATTTTAGATGAAATTGACGGCACAATTAGACAAGGGACTGATGATTGCCAATCACTAACACGAGACTTGATGGTTAGGTTAACCTTCCCATTTGAGCCTGATTTCAGATAATTTACTGAGTGGATTGCAAAATTACATTTGGATCTAGGGATACCTAGTAACTGCACCAGAGATTCTGTTATAAAGCAGATCTCGCTCCCTGAATCTAACAGTGCTCTTGCGGGTACATCCATTCCTTGCTTATCTCTTACATAAATTATGGCCGTAGGCAATAGCGAGTAGGATTTTCTTGAATCACCACATGCCAAATGTGTTAAAGTTTTCTCAGTTTCTATATTACCTATCATGCATTCTTCTCCTGCTATGGAATCCTCTGACTGAACCTTTAGGTGAGTTACCAATTTTGGCTTTGAAACTACATTATCATTTGCTAACCTATTAGCAGAAAAATCTTTATTTTTGTTAAAATTTTGGTCATGCAGCAAGGAATGGTGTTTCTTACCACACTCTCTACAACGTTTTTTGCTGCAGGGGTGGCCTGCACCAGCCTTGAATAAACAGTTAATACATAGGGAGTGTTGTCGACACACCTTGGAGCGATCCGATACACTCAATTGTTGAAATTGGGCACATTTGTAGAGTGGATGACTCTCTGGACACAAGATGCACTGCATGGCATTCGACACCTTAATACTGAATACTTTTTGGCTGCTCGAGGGTGGATGAGGCTTTCCAACTGTAACAAAATTTGATTGGGGCCTTTGAGAGATATCCTCATTGAACTCTAAGGCGTTTACCCTTTGGTTGAGAAAGTCTAATAATTCTTGTAAGCCTGTCATCTTTTTGGCAGAACTGTGGGCAAGATACCATGATTCTCTGGTTTTTAAGTCTAATTTTGATAATACTAAATGCTGTAGAATAACTTCACCCAAATCAATGTTCAATGACACTGATTTTAAACCACTCCAGTTCATGGCAATTTGAGAAATAAATGGTTTAAGGGAAGATGCATTGCTCTTAACTTGTGGCAAATTAAGCAAGGCTTTGATATGAGTATCTAATATTTTCGCCTTATTTGAGTATTTTTTAATTAACAATTCCCACACCCTTTGAAAATTATCTCCTGACACGCTTAAGGTACTTACTAAATTATAAGGTTCACCTTTCAAGTGTGCTAATAGATGCATGTATCTTTCAATATTAGTAAGTGTTTTATTATTCACCACTGCGGTTAAGAAAATATCATGAAATTTTGGAAATTCATCATATAAACCACTAAAAACGGGCAACTTTATATGAGGCAAGCTTGTGTTGTTGTAATGTAATCTTTCGGTTGGAGTATCTAATGCGGAGAGACACTGACCTTTGATGTTCATAACCCTAGCCTCAACACTTTCGAAGGGGGGGTTCAACTCAGCTAGTCCTTCCTGTTTTAAAATGTCATTGAATTCTGTTCTGGCATCAGCCCAAATTTCATTTACACGTTCTATGATACATTGTATATTCGACCTGCTAAGGTCTGAGAGTGATTTTAGACTCTCTTCGATTCTAGTTAATGCTGATTCTATAAATTCCCACCGCAATACCGTCTGCTTCCTCAAAGGCATTTTAAAAGGAGTTTCTACTTAGCAGAGGGGGCAATTTATGAAATCTTATGCTCTCGTTGTTAACACTATGCACTGCTTTGCGGCATGTTGCCAGCGATCGCGAAAATACTTGAAAGGTCACCTTATACTGCTGCAATATTATGCTACACCATGCAACACTAGTAATAGAACACTGAAACCACAATTTGCTATGCTTCCTGCCGGTTGCTGAATCCCGTGTTTCTAGCACCAATTTTGTTAAGGCGGCGATATAGCTCCTCTTTTTCAGATTTGGGTTATTGTTCAATTTTTTGGGAGAGCGTTCATAATTTTGGTTACGGCGAGACGAACTGGTCTGCTATTTTCGTTCGCTCGGTCGATCTCTGAAAAGACACAGTATACCCTTCTTATTAGAAGATAGTATAATAAATAAGCAATCAGGGAATAAATCGTTCAACCCGTTACCTGAGTCTCACACGAAAGGCAATGACTTCTTTTAATCTGTATTACACAAATTTGCTCATCCAGAGGCACCGATTCCCGCGTAAATATGGCTTCTCTTTGAAAGGCTTTCTAAAAGGCGACAGGTATGCCAACCTTGCTAAGTTAAACGGAATGCGGTCATTGGTTAAAACGGAGCTTGAGTGTGTCTTTAATAATTTCCTCTGCGCCAGCGGGCCCGGGACAGGATCCCAGCCAGTGCTGCCCTCTGGCGGGGACCGATGAAACTTTTACGACCCGAGACTAGGTCGAATGCAATTTCGACAGAAAACAAAGGAATTTTATATACCCGCTCTTTTAGCGCCTTGCGCGCGGTTTTGGAGGGAATTTTTTTATAAGTCCGACGCGGTACGTTCAAAATGCAAATTCTGAGCTATCAATGAAGGGCCAAAGATGGTTATTAAAACCCAATCTCCCGCCACGGCGCCAAATATGAATGAACAATGTATGTGCCAACACTCGAGGTTAGAGTTATTAAAACCTACACAATGGTTATATTTTCTGCGTAATATTCATGTAAGTTACTTTTACTTTTTCAATGTTTGTTAATACTGCTGTTAATTTGTTGTTTGTCAAAAACAAACAACATCAATCCCCCCCCCCTCAAAAGAAGACAAACAAAGAATTGAAAACCAAAGAATAAACAAATAATCTGGTTCCCCGGACGTACTAGAGTAAGCGTGCTCCTGCACCTTTGTATGCATAATGCGACTTTTCGGCGATGATCGTCAGTCATCCGAATGTGAAAAGACGAAACAAGACAACAAATCAATGAGCATTGTTTGCACCCATACGCGAAATGCAAGGCAATGAAGGATTCCTTAGTAATCGACCAAGAAAAAAAATGCACAACAATCAATATTGAACGAAAAGGAAAACAAACAAAAACCAACCCAATTGGTTTCATAAAGAAATTAAAGCCAACTCAGAAAGCTCTGCCCACGCGAGACGTGTCGGCCGTTCGCATGCAGCAGCAAAAATTCGAAGTCCGGACCCACAGAAACGCCCCTTGCAGTCACAGCTGGTCGCCGAACGCCAACTTTCTTGTTTTGTCAGAATTGCCATTTGAACAGGAGCCACAACTCGAGAACCTATTAGGTAAAATAAAGAACGAATAACGCAGCTGATCATTTCGTCAGCACGAAGTGATAAGAAAGGCAAATGGATTTGGTGTACCGTCAGAAAAGAGGAGATACAATTTTCTAGAATTTGTTAGCGCAATACGCGTGCAAATACACTATTTCGTTTTTGTCTTATTCGATGTTCGGTCTTCACCACTCCAGCCGCTGCACGCTGAGGCGCCTAGAACATGTTATTTTTCTAAGGTTACCCTTTTTGACGTCTCTAGGCCGGGTATTTAGGAACCCTTACCTGCAGAGAACGCTAAGCCTAAATTTTCATTAAAATGAGAGGGTACTTCATCTTAACTCCATAAAAGAAGAGTTCGTAGACGCCCCATGCAGGAGGTGTGGTGACAAGCGTATCGACATTGCAACTAATAGCATTTTCAAATCCGGTCTCGTTTCTGACGCCCAAGCAACTGTATATTAAACATTTTAAAAAATGTGTGTGTGGGGGGAGGGGTGGCTCGGGTAGGTTGATCCCCGGGAGCGCCAGGTCCCGTGGCGATATCTCGAGATATGCCCCCTGAGGGAAGTCTAGATTAAATATTAATACTCCTTTGGCAAGATACACAGCTTCTGCACTGGCCGAGTGGTCATCCCGGATGCAGTTCTGAGTTGCACGGTTCGAACCCTGCCCGTGGCATCGGGGAGAGGCTGAATGACCACGCCTATTTTCCACAGAGGTGGAGGAGAATCTTCGATCAGAATGACCAAATCCCCCTCTTTCAAGTTTGGAGAAACAGACTTCCACTTAGTACGAGCCTGTAGTGAAGAAAGATAATTTTTGGACCAGAATTTCCAAATGCTGTTTAATTGCCTTCTTACCATGTGGTAGCGACGGGGCGTAGGGCTCTTCTGATCTGCTTCTAAATCGAAAACTAATGAGTTGAGAGAATGTCCATAAATTAGATGATTTGGTGTTAGTAAAAGGGTGTCAGTGTCTGTTTCGGAGCAGACAGCCAAGGGTCGAGAGTTCAATATGTGTTCGATCTGTGCTAATAGAGTATTCAGTTCTGAAAGAGAAATACAATTTTGCCCTAGCGAGCGTTTTAAATGATGCTTTAATGAGCCTACTGCGGCTTCAGCTAATCCATTGCGAAAGGGAGATCGAGGAGGACAGAATTGCCACTCCACACCGTGTATTGCAAGAAAGTTTTTTAAAATTGAGTGATCCTTATGAGAGCTAAATATCTTAGCCAATTCCGCCAGCTGGCTTTTTGCCTTCACAAACGTTTTGGCATTATCACTATAAATAACTCTGGGGTATCCCCTGCGAGAACCGAATCTTTTTAGAGCAGCTATGAATTCATGGGTGGTCAAGTTCTCGACAATGTCGAGGTGAACCCCTTTGGTAACATGACACACAAATATAACAATCCATGTCTTAGAACGAGCCCTGCATCTACCAGCAACCGGCTTTGTCAGCAAGGGGCCGCAGTAGTCTACTGAAGTAAACTCCCATGGCTTCGATGGTACAACTCTCGATGAGGGAAGTTCCCCCATTATTTGAGACAGCGGCTTTGCCTGCCACCTGACACAAGGTAAGCAGTGGTGGATTACACTGTTCACGAGTCGGCGAATTGAAGGAATCCAAAATCGTTGTCTGACAACTGACACCGTCAATTGGCAACCTGCATGAAAATAACTTAAGTGAATCATAGTGACAAGGGCTCTTGTAAATGCATGCTCCCGAGGGAGAATAATTTGGTGTTTTGCTTCTGGAGGCAAATTGGACAGTCTTAATCTACCACCGACTCTGATTAAACCATCCTTGTCTAAGAAAGGATGAAGATTCAAAATTTTTGAATTTTTAGCGATCTCTCTTTTATTGACCAAGGCACTATATTCAGGAGAAAAGAATTCCTTCTGAATACATTTCACAATCAATTGAAGGGACTTTCTTAGCTCACTTGTCGATATAGGTCCGGCCTTCTTTTCCATTATTGAAGCCCGGCTTCTACATTGATGTATGAATCGCAAGCAATACGCTGTGATCCGCAGCAGCTTGTGGTAAGAGTTGAACTTATTAATGAGCTCGAAGACAAAGCATTTTTCCTCTGCACGGGCAGTGGCAAGAAAGGTTTGTGAATGATGCAGTAACGGTACATTACCACCATCAGCGACCTCAGGCAGTGCGTTCCACTGAGAAACCGGCTCGGCCAACCATTCAGGACCCCAAAACCATATTTTACTAGCAGCTAATTTCTTGGCAGTAGATCCCCGTGAAATGAGATCAGCTGGGTTTTCTCTCGACGAGATGTGTGACCATTCTTCCATCTGGGAACACTCTCTAATCACAGCAAGTCTATTAGAGATAAAGGCATCAGGTTTATTTGGAGCATGTTTAATCCAGTGGAGTACTATAGTGCTGTCTGTAAACAAATGTACAGAGTCAATATTACAAACTAAAAACAAAGCATCGCGAACCCTCTTCATAAATTTGGCTAATAATACTGCGCCACATAATTCCAGACGAGGAATTGTGGTGCCAGCTAAAGGTGCAAGTTTTGATTTTGAGGCTATTAGATGACTGACCTGCCCTTGAGGGGCCACAGAAACTAGGAAAATGCAAGCGCCGTAGGCCCTTGACGATGCGTCAGAGAATCCAGCCAGAGTTATACTGCTAGCTCCATCAATTGTCACCCTTCTAGGAAAGATCAATTTGGTCAATAAAGGTACCTCTACCAGTAGGCATTCCCACTGATAGACTAAGTCTGATGTTAAACTAACATCCCAGTCCAGCTTTTCCTTCCAAAGAGACTGCAAAAACATTTTGAATCTTATCGTTACAGGTGTAATTAAACCCAAAGGGTCGTAGAGAGAGGCTGCGATATGCAACACCTTTCTCTTAGTCCAGCTAGTGTAATCAGTGAAAATTGATGTTTGGATATTGTGAGCTAAATGCAAGGTGTCACTTCCGGTGTGCCAGAACAGGCCGAGCACCTTACTTGACTTGTCGGAGGTTAAGGCAACAAGATCTTCCCCTTGGGATTCCCCAAGCAAAGTATTAATCATAGATTCAGCATTGCTTCTGACCTTTCTTAATTTGAAATTGGCTCCTGAGAGGAGATCCGAAATCTGTTTGAATAACTGAATTGCTTCAAGCTCTGAATCTGCTCCATGCAACAGGTCATCTACATAAAAGGAATTTTTAATGGCAGCAGCTGCTAGTGGAAAGGTAGTCTCATTATCTATCCCAATTTGCTTCAAACACCTGGTAGCTAAAAAGGCTGAAGACGCCAGTCCATAGGTTACCGTCATTAATCTATACGTTTTTAGCGGATCTGACGAGTTTTCTCTCCATAGAATTTTTTGATAAGAAGTATGCTCATCGTTTAACTTAACCATACGATACATTTTTTCTATGTCAGCAGCAAAGGCGCATTTGAAAATTCTAAATCTTAAGAGAATATCAATTAATTCTGGCTGCACTGTTGGCCCACTCATTAGAATTTCATTTAGGCTTTTGCCAGAAGTGGTTTTTACTGATGCATGAAAGACAATCCTTAATTTGGTGGTAAGAGAAGAAGGATTCTGCACACAAAAATGCGGAATATAATTGCTTACTTCACTCCTTGTTGCCCTGCATTCCTCAGCATGCCAAGTGAGATATATTCTCTCATAAATGCCACATAGTCCCTCTTTAGCTTCTCATCTCTTTGAAAACGTTGTTCTAATGACAACATGAAGTGCCTTGCGATGTGATATGACCTCCCCAATACCGACGGATCTTGCATAAAGGGTAACGACACAGAAAAATGCCCAGATGGCAACCTTCGCGTGGTCGCTAAAAAATTAATTTCGGCTGGATGATTTTTTTCTTCTACTTTTAAAAGGGATGCCTCATTTGCCCGTATCTCTTCCCAAATACCTCGCATATCAGATTCTACATTGTTGAACAGTGCATTTTGTGCTTCAAGCAGGAAAAAACAGTTTGTATTAGGACATGCCTCAGTTTTAATTTTTGGAAATTGCCCAGCAATTACAGCTCCTAATTCAGTGTCAAAGATGACAGGACTTTCACTAGGTGTCGAAATTTTGGCCTTGATAACTTCAAAGAATACTGCAGAGTTTAATAATATATCCACCTTGTTTGCTAAATGGAAAGACTCATCGGCTAATTTGAGATGTGATGGAATTCTAAATTTGGTTACATCTATCGAGCTTTGAGGTATTTTAGATGAAATTGACGGCACAATTAGACAAGGGACTGATGATTGCCAATCACTAACACGAGACTTGATGGTTAGGTTAACCTTCCCATTTGAGCCTGATTTCAGATAATTTACTGAGTGGATTGCAAAATTACATTTGGATCTAGGGATACCTAGTAACTGCACCAGAGATTCTGTTATAAAGCAGATCTCGCTCCCTGAATCTAACAGTGCTCTTGCGGGTACATCCATTCCTTGCTTATCTCTTACATAAATTATGGCCGTAGGCAATAGCGAGTAGGATTTTCTTGAATCACCACATGCCAAATGTGTTAAAGTTTTCTCAGTTTCTATATTACCTATCATGCATTCTTCTCCTGCTATGGAATCCTCTGACTGAACCTTTAGGTGAGTTACCAATTTTGGCTTTGAAACTACATTATCATTTGCTAACCTATTAGCAGAAAAATCTTTATTTTTGTTAAAATTTTGGTCATGCAGCAAGGAATGGTGTTTCTTACCACACTCTCTACAACGTTTTTTGCTGCAGGGGTGGCCTGCACCAGCCTTGAATAAACAGTTAATACATAGGGAGTGTTGTCGACACACCTTGGAGCGATCCGATACACTCAATTGTTGAAATTGGGCACATTTGTAGAGTGGATGACTCTCTGGACACAAGATGCACTGCATGGCATTCGACACCTTAATACTGAATACTTTTTGGCTGCTCGAGGGTGGATGAGGCTTTCCAACTGTAACAAAATTTGATTGGGGCCTTTGAGAGATATCCTCATTGAACTCTAAGGCGTTTACCCTTTGGTTGAGAAAGTCTAATAATTCTTGTAAGCCTGTCATCTTTTTGGCAGAACTGTGGGCAAGATACCATGATTCTCTGGTTTTTAAGTCTAATTTTGATAATACTAAATGCTGTAGAATAACTTCACCCAAATCAATGTTCAATGACACTGATTTTAAACCACTCCAGTTCATGGCAATTTGAGAAATAAATGGTTTAAGGGAAGATGCATTGCTCTTAACTTGTGGCAAATTAAGCAAGGCTTTGATATGAGTATCTAATATTTTCGCCTTATTTGAGTATTTTTTAATTAACAATTCCCACACCCTTTGAAAATTATCTCCTGACACGCTTAAGGTACTTACTAAATTATAAGGTTCACCTTTCAAGTGTGCTAATAGATGCATGTATCTTTCAATATTAGTAAGTGTTTTATTATTCACCACTGCGGTTAAGAAAATATCATGAAATTTTGGAAATTCATCATATAAACCACTAAAAACGGGCAACTTTATATGAGGCAAGCTTGTGTTGTTGTAATGTAATCTTTCGGTTGGAGTATCTAATGCGGAGAGACACTGACCTTTGATGTTCATAACCCTAGCCTCAACACTTTCGAAGGGGGGGTTCAACTCAGCTAGTCCTTCCTGTTTTAAAATGTCATTGAATTCTGTTCTGGCATCAGCCCAAATTTCATTTACACGTTCTATGATACATTGTATATTCGACCTGCTAAGGTCTGAGAGTGATTTTAGACTCTCTTCGATTCTAGTTAATGCTGATTCTATAAATTCCCACCGCAATACCGTCTGCTTCCTCAAAGGCATTTTAAAAGGAGTTTCTACTTAGCAGAGGGGGCAATTTATGAAATCTTATGCTCTCGTTGTTAACACTATGCACTGCTTTGCGGCATGTTGCCAGCGATCGCGAAAATACTTGAAAGGTCACCTTATACTGCTGCAATATTATGCTACACCATGCAACACTAGTAATAGAACACTGAAACCACAATTTGCTATGCTTCCTGCCGGTTGCTGAATCCCGTGTTTCTAGCACCAATTTTGTTAAGGCGGCGATATAGCTCCTCTTTTTCAGATTTGGGTTATTGTTCAATTTTTTGGGAGAGCGTTCATAATTTTGGTTACGGCGAGACGAACTGGTCTGCTATTTTCGTTCGCTCGGTCGATCTCTGAAAAGACACAGTATACCCTTCTTATTAGAAGATAGTATAATAAATAAGCAATCAGGGAATAAATCGTTCAACCCGTTACCTGAGTCTCACACGAAAGGCAATGACTTCTTTTAATCTGTATTACACAAATTTGCTCATCCAGAGGCACCGATTCCCGCGTAAATATGGCTTCTCTTTGAAAGGCTTTCTAAAAGGCGACAGGTATGCCAACCTTGCTAAGTTAAACGGAATGCGGTCATTGGTTAAAACGGAGCTTGAGTGTGTCTTTAATAATTTCCTCTGCGCCAGCGGGCCCGGGACAGGATCCCAGCCAGTGCTGCCCTCTGGCGGGGACCGATGAAACTTTTACGACCCGAGACTAGGTCGAATGCAATTTCGACAGAAAACAAAGGAATTTTATATACCCGCTCTTTTAGCGCCTTGCGCGCGGTTTTGGAGGGAATTTTTTTATAAGTCCGACGCGGTACGTTCAAAATGCAAATTCTGAGCTATCAATGAAGGGCCAAAGATGGTTATTAAAACCCAATCTCCCGCCACGGCGCCAAATATGAATGAACAATGTATGTGCCAACACTCGAGGTTAGAGTTATTAAAACCTACACAATGGTTATATTTTCTGCGTAATATTCATGTAAGTTACTTTTACTTTTTCAATGTTTGTTAATACTACATAGTAACAGATTTCACAATAGTAAATTTTGAGGAATTGTATGAGAATATCCGTAAAACGGTACTTTATAGCTTAGGAACTTCAGTGAATAATGATAAATGACGAAACTTCATTTCAAAACGTGTAAAAACCTACAAACGTTTTAGGATGTAATGTTTGTCAGGAAGCGTATCATACTCAGGAGTATGTTTCATCATGCAATGTTCGTAGCTTATCTCTGGAGTGTGAATAATGTTTATTTTTATTGCTTTGCTACCTGCAGGTTAGCTGGTCTTGTGTGTTCTGTTATTTTTCACATGCATTCCACAAAACCGTTTGCAGATTGACATGACACTTCTGCTCGCTTCCTGTCAGTCCAATGCGGCGACAACGGAAAGCTGATGTCGATTTTCGAACATGAAGGCTGTGAAGGGGCGTGCGTTGTCCACTTTTTGACGTGGAATCGACCAACACAGATTCGTGCTACACGATTCGTTCGATGATGGTGTAACGACTACCGTCAGTGTTGTCAAATGCATTGAGAAAAAAATTTCCAAAAGGTGTTTGATGGAGGAAATTTTCATCAGTACCTCTCTACATTCCATCATAACCTCATCAACATAAAATAGTTGCTATCTACTCTGGTAAGTGTTTATTGCAGGAAACGTTAACATGACACTTTTTTTACATTCTATTTTACGAATACAAACGGAATTAAATAAAATCAAATATTACATTTACATAAAATTACTTAACCTAGTTGACAAAAATACCTCATTTGCTCCTAATCTCAAAAGAGAGAATATCATCCTCTCATGCCTCTTGTATAACACATTGAAACAAAAACGTTTTTCGTAACGGGGTTGTTTTTTTACTAATTTGAGAGTAGCGCAGTTTATAGATGCAGCAGATTTCTTATGCTTCATTAATAAGTTAAAGAATATATTACTACCCATAATTACATTCTTTAAGGATATTTTACTCACAATCAAGCATAATTTTTGTATATAATGGGCCAGAAATAATATTCATAATTTTAGAATTAAAATGTAATATTAACACCGTATATAAATTTGCTTACTAATTATTTAACAACAGAAGATTGCTTTTTGTTTGTTAAACTGCAAGTTTCTCTGCCTAAGAACACGCAAAAGTCACTCATTGTGGAGGTATCTCCATTGCCTTGATAGAGTTGTTTCATTTCGGCATTTTCTTGGAGAAATCTTTCTCCATGCTCATCACTCATATCACTCAAACAACCAGGAGAAAAGTCCAAATGAGTTTCTTGGGTATTCAACTACAACTTCAACTATGTAACGCCAACGACTTTTGGTAGGCAGAAGCTTGGCAACAAAATTTTTAACTTTAAGAAGATCACGAATCAATTCCTTATAATTGAGATTTTTTGCAGTACAGGAAACCATCACGTGAACCTGGAAATGGTTTCCATGCTGCTAGTTCGACATTGTTTATTCTTATTTCAGAGACTGAATCATGAAGAAGGTTCCTTATATCAAGCCCTTTAAAAATACCAGCAAAATGTTTAACTTCGTCAATAATAGAGAAAAATTCCCCTTAAGAACACGAGATCTAACCCATCTTCCTGCGAAGACTTGGCAAACAAGCTTATTAAACAAGTTTAATGTCCAATGTGAAAGAATATGTAAAGAACATATCAACCCAGTGGAGAATGGACGACTTTCTTTTCACCAATTGTGTACAGTACAGGACTCGGCCAATTTCTTTGAACGTAAGTTTTTGATTATGTCTCATATGAGACCAGCACAAGATTCTTTGGCTTTCAGCGAATAATGGGGATTCCAAATTTCATTACTTGACGTTTCCTATCATTACACAAGAAACGCAACATTCATGGCGAGTCATTAGCTTCTCTTGGTCACCTCGAAGACATTCAATACATGGTTTATGTGCTGTTTCTAAGCTTTGTATCACATGTCTCTTTCCTATTTCGTTGTAACCTACCCACATATCATAATGAATTTAAATGATTTATACTATCTCGCCTCTTATGTATGGCCTTTCAGATCTCGCCTCAAAGACACGCCGCTTACGTCATACTCGTAAAACGCAAACCACGATTTCTGGAAGCTCTAAATCGCACTTCTTAACTTTTTCGAATGTACAGATCGTGCTGTCGATAAATGCGCGGAAATTTTAACCAGACTTGACAATACTAAAATATTATTTTTCGCTGAAAGTACGAATCGGCTTAAATAATAACGAATATTACTTATTACACATGTAACAAAGACGTGGGGAAATTTTCGTTTGCATATTTTCAATCAGAGCACTGAAAATAGTATGAAACAGGTATTGTTTTTACATGTTACGATATTGCTGTTGGCTAGAGTAATTAAATATTACTTGCTGTTTTCAATAAATCTTATGCCGGGTATATACACCCACCGAAATACTTATTGTTGTGCTAATAGACTGCGATGACGACAGTAAGCATTGAGGTTCCGGAGAGGTATTGCATGCTACTCATGTACTTCTGCGGGAAACGCGAAGTTAGCAGGTGGTTGGAAGTCGGCTGCCTCTGTTCCTGCGCAGCAGCTGTTCCTAAAGGAAGGGGAAGGGGGAAGGGCCGGGGGAGGGGAAGTGTGACTGGAAGGTGAGGGGGAGGGGAAGGGGCGGACCACGCCCCGCCCTTGCCTGGTGCTACTACTCTCCCCCAAGGCGCTGTAATTCCACGCAAATTCTATGCTAATCTCTGCTTACAACTTTCTATTGTGCTCCCTCCATGTTCTTGGCCGACATTTGAGTTCTCGACGCTCGGGACACATCAAGAACTTACCGCCTCCATTAAGGGAGTAAGGCGGTCTTGCGGCGAGAATTCTGGAAGATGTAATTTATTGTACTTGTTCATGAAAGTTTAGTAATAAATAGGAGCAAAATATATGTGAATCAAATTTTTTTAAAGGGCATATGTCACTTTTTGTAAAGCTTTCAGGAAATGAAAAAACCTACGTAGATGCAAAACCAGATGCAAACCCAACTTAATTTTGTTTTCTGCTTTCCGTTGACCATCTTAAATCTATATAGTAATCAACAAATATTTTCTTATATGGTATTTCTACTAAAATATATTGAACAATAAAGAATGCGAAGTTAAATCCTTTTAAAAATAATACAAACTATGACCAGGGACATTTATATAAAAGAATGGAATAGAGCGCAACTAATATTTATTTAATGAAAATTAGTTACAACTGAAACATAGTAAACATAGCACATTCTTAATATGCGAATTGGAATTATCTTCAATAGTCTGTCTCTTTGTTTGTGTCTTCTGTTGGCCAAAAGAAAGCCAACAGAAGTTGGCTTCAAAATAGAAATTTTCATAGTCGTGAGGAATGTATGACTTCATCTGCGTTACATCCAGGAATTTTGTTATTATTAATGTAGATTTTTTCGTATGGACTAGACAATGAATACGGCAGTGCGGTTGTTTGCGATCTCGAAGATTCTGTCATATCTTCTAATTTTATCAGTCCAAAATCTCGGTCACATGGTAAAAAGCAATGATCCCTTATAGAGAAATAGATGAATATTTTCAGTCGGGTAGAATCTGTGTGAGAAGAGATAGCAAGCAAATGTCTGAATTTTGTTTTGCCGTGGGTAATTATCAGCAAAAAGCTGCACCTCAGTTATATATTTTAGAAAATTGATAGGAAAGATTACACTTCACTTGGCGTTTTTCTGCTTCGTGGTAAACGTAGAGACTGTTCCGCTTCTTTTTAATATCAAATATGCAAAATACGCCCACAAGAAGTTGTCTTAAAAGAAGAGCTGCTGAGATTCCAACTTCGGTAACTGTAAATTCTGCGCGAAGTCAAATGCCAGGGATAGAACATCAGTATCTTTTCTCCCTTCTTCACAAGACTCGTACTTCAGTAAAACTTCTAACTACTGCGCATGTGTACCATCAGTTCAGCTACTGCCAACTGTCTTGACACCGGATCAAGATGTGGGGAATTAATTTTGAGATGAATGTGTTCACAAATACAGCAAGTATACATCTGTCACCTTACAGAATTTCTCCTGCGTCCTCTCTTGTGTATATTTTCTTGATAATTGTACTTACCGTCAATGTCAGTCATCACGAAGTGAACGTATCACAAACAGATAAATCAACTCGCTCTGCTACGGAATTTTGTATACGGAATATTTTGCTGATACTTTAGTATAAGAAACGCCCTTTCAAAATCATTCGATACATCTATGTTTACACAAGTCAAAAAAATAAAAAAGGGAAAATAAGCAAAAAAGTGAGTTACGCCCCTTTAAAAAATTGGATTCATGTGAAACGATTGTTAGATTCTTATACTCAACAAATAATTATCAATGCAAAGTCTCGAAACACAATTTGAAAAGTCAACATCATTGTCCTCGTAGGTTAGTACCTCGTACTAGTATGTAGAATGAAGCTTAGTAAACAAAAGTAATAAATTATTGGCAATATCCGCCAGCAAGATGGCGATCATCTCGGGTCGTGGTCATATTATGTGGTCCAGTACCCGCTCGTCGCTCTGTATGACTTCCTTTATTCATCGGCTTCTCACACACACATCACTGTCGTTGCAGCGCACCCTGTTGTAGCCGCAATGTCACGGTATGACAAAGCCGCTTCTCGGAGACCAATCAATCTGCCCCGTTTAAACTCGCTCAGATGCTGATATTGCGCCCTTTTACGTTGACCAAGTGTACCGGCATTTGTTTGCACGTTTCCACGTTGTTTAATGGCTCTACACCGACTGAGTGTGGCGTAACACTGTCCTGACCTGTCACACAAAGGAGGGCGCACCTAGGCCAACGAGCAGGCCATCTCCATGGAAATTTGACTACTTCTTATGGATACACTTTCCTACACATCCACCAATTTCTAAGTAATTCCGACCATTCCTTCTGGGTGTTGCAATTTTCACAAACACCTGTACTACATTTTACCTCCTTTTTACACTTTTATAATTTCTAACTATCCAATTATTTTTAGGTCGAGATTCTTTCCTCCACCTTTGTCTTTGAAATGTAATAAATATAGCGCCATCTACATCGCCAGAGGTCTGAAATGATAAGAGACTTGGCAGGTGAGAGGAGCCGAAATTTTTGGGAGCTAGAAATTCCTGGGTGTCTGTGCCAGAAGTGCCAAGGCATGCGAATAAACAGTCAACCACAAGGGAAAAATTCCTTTAGCCACCCACTGCTACATTTTTGCTCTCAGATTCCTTGCAAACGTGGGAGCATTATCGCTGCGTGACAGCCACCTCCACGCAGCAATCCCGACGGTAAACACTGAAAAGAGTTGGCAAAAAATCTGGTTTCGAGAAAGATAGAATAACGTTGCAGTTGGATGTACCACAATCACTCTAAACATTAAAAAAATCATTATCCTAAAAAAACATAACAAACCACTAACGAAATGTGTTGAAATAACCTTTCCAAAAACGGTATACAGTGCTGGGCGGAATCCATTTCACAGCCCCTGCAGGAAATGAGTACCAACATCACAATTACACCTCCTTTGTGGAAGGTTACCACAAGCAAAAGATAAACTAAATATACACAACTACTAATGAGAAATATATGAAAGTGCCTCAGCAAATATTTTCGTAGCATACGCGGCTTGTGGGAAATAGAAGAGGTCGATTCATCTAAAACAGATGGCAAAACTAACTCTTGAGCGATTCTTCTTGAAAATGGAATACGCTATGAATATTCATTCTTTCTCTGCTTAATAGATGATTTGGACAAGTAAATACAGGGGCAATACCATGCACTTCAGCTTGTAAAATGTACGAAATCAAATCAGTTCGTTTCAGACAAATGGCTGGAGATAACAATGAAGTAGGAAGCGGCGTTCATTGATAATTACCAGTACAGATTAACATGTATGTGATCGGCGGGTAGATTGAGATGGCTGAGGGTGACAAAGATTACCACTGGATCGTCCTGATGTCCTAGTGTTCGAGTCCCAAGTTCGAACGATTGACACTAGGTAGATAGCAACGTCGAATTCAAGCGCTCGCTGTCCGGAGGAGAGTTCTAGCGGCTGGATACTCCGATCGCTACTTTTCCCTGGTTTCTCTCATCAATATCAAGCTAATGCCCGAGAAGTATCACAACAAAAGGGCCACGGACCGCGCGTGATCTTTGCTTCTCTGTCCCCATATCCCACGTTCCGTCGGACGGCTACATAATCACCTCCCAGAATATAGGATGCACCTTCGGGACTGATGTTCTCAACTGTTGACGTGCCCGGAAACATTTAATAATCAATTAATCAATCAAGGGATGAGCTTGTCCTTCCCATCACCCTATCGGAGCGCTGGCCAACCAGCTTGCGCGCAGACACACACAAGCACATACACACGCAGAAACGCGCACACAAACGCTCATACAAACGCGCACACCCCAATGCGCGCACACAAACGCGCACACGCCAACGCGCACACGCCAACGCGCACACGCCAACGCGCACACGCCAACGCGCACACGCCAACGCGCACACGCCAACGCGCACACGCCAACGCGCACACAAACGCACACACAAACCCACTCACAACATACAACCCCCCCCACACAAATCCACACACAAACCCACTCACAACATACAACCCGCCCACACACATACTCCCAAACACAAACAAGAAACCGAACACACACAAGCATATCAATACGCGCGCATGCTTTGGGGTCAGCCGAGCCATTCCGCAAGCCGTACTCGCCGGTGCGTGGACACCTATCGGAAGCACCGCGTCTGGTGTATTGTTGGAACGGACGCCGTCCGAATCCCAACGAGGGCGTGGCTGCAGCTGCTGTCCGCCGCAAAGGGAAATGGGCTGGCGGCGGCGGCGGGCGGCCACAGGCAGGGCACCGGGCGCGCGCTCCCGCGCCCGCGGGCGTAAATCGTGCCCGGCGCCGCGTTCTCGCCCGCGCGCCCACGGGCGGTCCCCGCCCGCAGCCGCCCTCGCCCCCGGCCCGCCAGCCGCTCTCGCGAACGCACCCGCTCTGCAGTGCGGTCGGCACGATGCGCTTGTCCCCCAGGAGCGCTCTCTGATGTAAAAATTGTACTTAGAATAGAAAAGGCTAGGAAAACCCGGCAGACGCCGTTCTGCCTTTCACCTTCCTCTTTCCCCTCCCATCTTCCATTCTCACTGTCTGTCTCTCGCTCCCTCCCACACCCTGTCCCTGCCTGTCTGTCTCTGCGTGCCTCTGCTGCTCTCTGTCCCTCTCATTCACATTTACTTGCAGGTTCTGCGCGTCTCTAAGCAGGTGAGGTAATGCCGGGCGCCGGAGCAGCAAAAATATAATAGAATGTTCATAAAGGTCTCATTCTCTAGATTACGGTGTAAAAAACGATTTTTTGAGGTCTTTGGCCTCAAAAGTTATGTTTTTAAGGCCCTAAAACGCCTCATTCAGGAGTTATTTAACGGCATATATTCAAAATGCTGCCGAGTGTGTTGCGGATTGCATTGGATAAAAAGTTACGGAGCTATGGCTAATTAGAAAGTGTCTTTTTATGTCGTTTTAACTTAAAATTGACCATATTCGGAGTAAACGTAAAATTGACCATATTAGGCCCACTGTCTGAGTCAAATAAGTAATTTTTGATGATCATAAAATTGTTGGATAGCGTGGGCACCACCTCAGCCAAAAATACGTTGATAAAAATACCATTGAATATTTATTCCTTATTTTCTAAAAAGTAGCGAAACACGTCGAGAAAATGTGGTGTTTATGGGGTTTGTGGCAACCCTGAACTCATTTTAAAAACGGTTTTATTGATGCCAATGTTATTCTTGCAACGAAAACTAACTTTTTTTGGTAAGATTCGAAAAATATCTTCAATAGAGCCTAATAGTGTATAAAGAAATCATTTAGAGCAGTGCGGCACAAATGTGGATCGTAAATAGTGATGGCGCGCGGCGCAATTTCAGCCGATTGCAGAGACATAGTTAAATTGTATGAAGCATGGTTCTTAAAGTAGAGATTTTGAGCTCTAATCTTATGTAAATTAAAAGTTAATTCAAAAATATTGTTTTTATATTAGAATAATAGTGTATCCACTTGTATGTAATTTGGTTGAGGGGAACTTTTTACCATCTTATCGGGGGGGACCCTTTATTTTCACAATATTAGAGCGGGATAAGATGCCGTTTAGGAAAAAGACGGGAAATTTGTCCATTGTGGAACAGTACGCGTATAGGCGTCCGTCTGTGATTCTCAGATTCCTCGCTACTCCTTACGCATGGCAGATTGAATAAGTGATTGCAGAACGGGTAAGCAATACTTATAAGTTCGAACCCGACCGACTGAGCAAATACGGCATAGTGAAGGCTGATAAAATTAATTTGCAGACAAGAACGAATAATCACATTCGTATTTATTTCCTGGGGCCCAAATTACCAAAACCAGATAATTAAAATAATCGAAAATAGTTACGAGTACCTATCAAATTAATTTTAGTATGTTTCAATATATAGTGCGATTTTTATAACTTGGCCCTTCTTCACAATGGAATATATCATGATCGCGACCGTCTCAAGTATGCGATCACATAACATCTAGCAGCACTACCGAGAAAGACGCGAAATTCCCTGTGATATTCCATCGTGGCCATAGGGGCTTGAGGGGTAGCTATGTAAAAATCGCACTAGCGTATTACTGCCCGGCGCCTCGTTCATGCCGCACGCCCACGGGCGGTCCCGTTTCGCAGACGCCCCCGGCCCGCCAGCCGCACTCACAAACGCACCCGCTCTGCAAAGCGGTCGGCACGATGCCCTTGTCCCCAAGAACGCACTTTGATGTAAAATTCCTCTCCTATATTGTGTCAGTAGTGTAGATAAGTTTTGTGGATCTCCCACGCAATCAGTCTTTATAAATGATGTCTATAAAGAAAGAGAATTTCACGGAAACTTTATTAATTGTACTTTAATGGTATTAATTGGGTCTACTGAAAAAAATCGCATCTAAATATTCATATCAAATGCAACCTACAACACTCAGTAGCATTATTAAAGTTATTGTATTATATGAATCCACATCCAAGGGATCTATTGCCCTAAAATCTGGAATGTTGTGTATGCAAGCGTCAAAGAAACGTTCCTCACACAATAATCTACAGGATGAGATCTTCTTGGGCATTGTATTACATTTTTCGGCTCTTCTCGATACTTCATTGCATTACAATATAAATTTCACACCTTGCAAAGGGTAGGATTGTACTTGCCTGATCCTTTAATTTTTCATGGACAACTTTGCGTAGCTTTCTCAAGAGGAAAAATATTTCCTAATATTTTTGTTACTATCAATGAAAGCGAAAAGCAAACGGTCTGAAAGATTGTATAATTACTTCAAATGTTGTTTTTAAAGAAGTGTTATGAATTATTCCAAGAACATCTGTCTGTAATACTGAATATAGCTTTTTTGAAAATTTGTTTAAATATCAATGTCATTGTTTTCATTTTTTATATTCTGTAAGTACATTGGACGTTACCCCCGGTTTTTAAAATGCAGTGTTATACGAGAGTTTTTTTTAGTCGGGGGCATGGTATTTTGGGCATGTTTTGGTCTTTTTCGAAACCCATTTTGTGTTATAGACAGTATTTTCGCTGTTGCAGGCTACTAGTTAGAAGTAAAAAAATGCTTCAGGAAACGTGGAAACCACTACTTGCATTTGTTGTTTATTAATTGGAATATTGCGATACGCAAACGACAAAGAGGCCACAAAGCCATACCACAATGTAGAACCACAAGACTAAACCACAAAATAGTAATGGCCGTATAATAAACACACCTATAAACAGAACTTTCGGACGCTATGATTCCATTTGGCTGCCGTCTTGCATATTGGGGAGAATTCCAAAAGTGTTGATATTCGAAAGTTTCCAAGAAATTGAAGTGTAAAATAAAGTACGGAACTCGAGTAAAAGTCTCTTTAGCATACTTATTTAAAAATTAATTTTCAAAAAGAAACATTTCCTTTCCGAGCAAACCCATTTTAGTGCACTATAATTTAATGTCATATCATGACCCTCGTATTATATAATATTTTTTTTTTGAAATAATCTGTTACTCGTTCCTCCTTTTTGTAATTTTCAGAAAGCCTTCGGAAATGCCGACTGGCCCTTCTTAATAATAAATTATAAATATTGTTTAATAAACAAACTGTTTCATAAACAAATCAGAAAAAATAACTAAGGAAGACGACATTGTCCAGTAATCAGGTGCATTTTCCCCACCAAAAAAATATATTTCTAATCACCAAGGGGACCGAATCTTTCGGCTAGTGAACTGGTTCGGCTAGCAAACACAATCGTTTTTTAATTAGATTTTGTTGTTGGAGATTCTGAAGGACGTTTAAGAGAACAGTGCAGGTTTTTTGTTGGTTGAAAATCCTAATTCTTCGAAAATTGAAAACATTCAAAATCGTTTCGGCACCTTCCTTCAACTACAATTATGAAGATACATTTTTCTTAATGAAATGTGTTCATAAAAACAAACTTTAAATAAGGTGATGTTCCATTTTTCAAAATTCTATTTTTTGCGTACATTGGAAAAGAATTTGAAATAGTAAATTCGTATTTGCAGATCTTCTTTTGAGGCAGTGTCAGTCTGCAAAAGTAATTTTCAGAATATCCAACTGCCTTTGCCTGACAAATCTCTTCTCACTGTTTAACATCTTGTTAACTTATTATTACAAATCGTAGAATATTAGGAGTAAAAATGTAATATAGATATATCTATATTAGCTGCAATGTAAATGTTACAAATATTGCACGGAAGAACACGATTTCTTGCAATCATTTACTCGAACAGCAAAGTAAAATACAGATGATTAATTTGGAATATTTATAAATTTGAGTGTTTCTTTCAAGGCTTAGAGATCATTTTAATTTCTAAGTTTTATAAGACTTATATTGATGGATACGTGCGCGGTATTGCCAACTTTTATTTTACTTTTAATTATAATTGACTAAATTAATTTAACTATAATTATCATTTTAATTATAACTTACTATTGAAAATAGTTTTGTACAAACTGTTATTTAATTTTTCAGAAAATTTGAGATTCACTTTTCAGCTATTTGGCTATTCTGGTTATGAAGTTGCAATGTAATGATAGAAACGTGGCAATACGGCGTTAAGTTCACAGACGGTATTTCTCATTGTCAGACGGTATTTCTACTCGTAAGAGAGTATTTCTCGTAAAAGATGGTATATCTCGACCAAGTTGAGAATGCTGTTTACAGGAACACGCAACCGTCTGTGTTTACAGCCGAAACGACAGAGACGGAGATATAAGGATACTCAATTCAAAATTTAAATCAGACCGTGACAAATTATTGAGGGTCAAAAACGCGATTTATTTCGTTGCAAATCTAGTATCTTCCCAATTAATATTTTAACTATATTTGGACATGTCTGCACCTCATATTGGAAGAAATAAAAGTATACTTTTCTCTGCGAAACGATTCAAAATTTTGAAACTAATTCTTTCGATGAGCAGTAACATTCATATAAATCGTTTATTTTAATTTAAGTACTTTCTCAGATTATATACCAAATAAAATTCTTTTTATGTAAGAAGTAACTACCACAATAATGAAGAATATTATAGATACTTATGACAGTAAAGTTAATATGTTGGTACTTTATTGCATACTTAACAAACCGCCTGAAGCCTATGGAAAAAAGATGAATGAAGAATAATACAAAATGTTTAAATTCAATCAATAAGTTTTAAAAATTCAGTATAAATAGAACTTTTAATTACATTATTGTACTAGAACGGTGAAAAGTAAAAAAAGCAACTTAAAGGGACAAAAATAAAGCAGTCAGTGCAAATCGTGTTTGATGTGTCACTGAAGTTACACAGTTACAAGATTTATCAGCTGATTCTCAACTTCTATAAAGGAGGCCATGGCGATTCCGTAGAAGCAATCCCTGTACTCCCTTTACGCTCCTGGCGATTTTTGTTATATAATACTAACTGTACAAACCCGTGTTTACATTGTTAGTGTTACGACGTGCCGCAATCGCATCCTTCATTCTTCGCTTGGTCGAGTTATGTCGACAATCAGAACATAGTGGATGTAAATAGTGGATTTGAATTATGTGTTTATAAGAAAAGGTAAAAGGAGGCTGTCATTCGAATCTTGAAAAGAAGTATTCCTCGTCTTCCAAAACTTCCTTGTCTGAGTAATGTGAAAAGGCGTTGGTAAATTGCGCAACACCGCAATGCCCGTGAAATTGATATTATTGTGTGGCATCACGGCAGAAAGCTGTTTTCTTTTAAGCATTTAAATTTATGTATATTTAATAAATACATGTATTTTTCACGCTTTGTTTGTTTAAGAATTTTTCAAATGTTTGTCGAAGTGTAAGACAGAAATTGTCATATAATTATATTACATAGCCATTAACAATATCGCGAGAAGGTGCGAGCTGTTGTAGCACGACTAGTTTTCTATGCAGTAGAGCTGGTGAGATTTAGGGAAATTTATAAAAAAAATAAATGAGGAAACTATATAAAATATAATGATAGACAATCAGGGGAGGAAAATTCTAAAAGAGATCAGCCCGAGCTCCGTCCTCCCACGGCAGGCTATTGGAAGATTCCCGTACATGCAGACTGAGCGCACGCACGTACGATTTCTGGGGACACACTACCTTCGATGCATACGCACATTTCCGAGAACGCAGTGTGTCCAAAGGACTATAACAACTACAGGTAGAAATAAATTCGAAGTCGTGGCAACAGTCAGAAATAGCATAAAATTACATCTAGTGGAGCCTTTAGGTTCTCCATACAATCGCTTGGAGATCTTCTACAGCAGTGGTCGCCAAAGTAATGAAGCTTATGAGCAACCATACCGTTTTCAATCCTACTGTAAGATACCAAAAACTTTTGAAAAACATGTTTTTCCAATGTTAACATTTGTTTTATCGTCTCCTGTATTATTTCAGTAGTATACCTTTGGGTTCCGGCTCTCACACGCAACCAATCTTTATAAATGAGGGCTCTAAACAAAGAGAATTTCACGGAGACTTGACCAATTCCATTTTGACTTTAAAAATATGGACGATTTCTTTGCAAAAACGCATCGAAATATTCATGTAAAATGCACCTCGCATCACATGTCAACCTATATCGGCAAATAACTCATAAACGAAGCATTTTAGAGCCTTAAAAAGAAGTTTTGAGGCCAAAGGCCTCAAAGAAACGTTTTTCACATCATCATCTACAAGATAAGACATTCTCCGATCCATTCAATTAACTTTTCGGCTCCACGTTTCAATTCTATCAAGGCCACCTGAATATTTCAGCCCTTCATGCTGGTAGCAATTTTTGTGGCGACACGCTCAGAAGGCTTAGATTCGACAATCTTTATTTACGCTTTCTGTTAACACCGTAGTTTGTGCAATCTGACGAGCTTTATTTGCATAATCATTAATTCAAGATTTGCTCTCCAGCAACAACTAGAAGTACTATTATAGTTGCTTGATACCTATACCTATGAAGATTGTTTCTTATGCGTGTAGTGAAACTATTGAATTAATGTTTTTTCATGATCTAAGTGCTGTGTACTTAATTGTGGAAGGATGTGGGTGTTCAGTGAAGAGTGAAGACTGTGTATGTGTTTTACCTGTACCAATATTTTCGTTATCATTCGATGAAATTTTCAAGTCAACGGGTTCAAACACGTAGCTTTCTCAAAAGTAAAAAGCTAATATTTTTGTGACTATCACGAACAACTAAAATCTAACTGGCAAAGAATATTGAATAATTACTTCAAATGACTTTAAGTAATTGTTGGGAATTGTTCCAAGCAAATTCTCCATGATATTGAATTGATATTTATTGAAAATTTCTTTTACACATTAATTGCATTGTTTTTTATTTTATTTGTAATTTTATTAGTACATTGCAAGTTACTTTTATAGATTTTAAACAAATAAACACGTTTCGTTAACTCCTTTTTCTCTTAGAATGAATATAGAAGGATAGGGATGAGTGTGGGGTCTAACTTGGGAGAGTTCTCGCACGGGTACGCGGAGGTAGTGGGGGAAAACTTGTGCTATGCACAACACAAAGAACAAACTTTTTAAAGTAGCTAAAGTAAAATAGCTTGAAATAAATGGAAAACAAAAATAAAAACGTGCTAGCCTACAATATTACGTGAATCAATTAAAAAACAACTAAATTTAAAATTATAGAAAGAATAGTGCAAGTCACCCGACAACTGCCAACACTCGCAGTCCAAACGCATGATTTAAATGTTGGCAGTATCTGAAAGTATGTACACCAACGCCCAGCTACAAACTCATATTGTAAATAAAACACCTTTTGATATTAAACTCAAGGTGTCGGTTCGTTAAGATATTAAAAATGCAAACATAGTTTGAGTAACATTCCCAAGTACCGAAGTGGGCTTACTATGCCTACTAAATTGTTTCTAATGCTAACAAATGGTATTTAGTACTCAAAGGTGAAAACATTAGTCTGACTATTTTTTGGCTCGGAATTGTTTTTCTTGAGGTACGTAAGGACGCAGAAAATAATTCAATACTTTTTAGTATACAAATAATTTTTCAATTTTCTCACCCCAGCAAGCTGGCACTCTGACTCTCCAAAACCCACTCGGTTCTTCATAACAAATCAAGGAAAGTTAAATAATATTGCAATGAGTAGGTCTGTTCTTGCCCGATCCGGTATTTTCGCACTATTTTAGTTGGCTTTCACAAGAGTAAAAACCTTTTCTATTATTTGACTATCAAGGAAAGCGAAAAGCTAACTCTCAAGGAAGATTGAAAAATTTCTTCAAATGTTGTTTTTAAAGAAGTATGATTTGTTCCAAGAACATCTTTCTATAATGTTGAATAAATTTTAATTGAAAATTTGTTTCAAACATCAATTGCATTGTTATTTTGTTTGATATTCTGTAAGTACATTAGTAGTTCCTCTCCTTTATGGAAAGAATAGACAAATGGATAGGGAAAGGGTGGGATTTAACATGCGAGAGTTCTCGCACGGGTACGCTAGTTGTCTTTAAACATACACATGTATTAAATATAAAATAAATTTTAATCCAATTTTATACAAGAAAAATAAGATGAAATGGAATTTCACATTACAAATAAATTGAAATATAGTTAGTAACAAACTATAAGTGTAAGAAGATATTTTCATCAGACTTGTTAACGAGAAGGACGGCGATCTTTTTTGTCATCAAGTTTGTTTGTTTTTTGTGCTGGAAAAGTAAGTAGTGACTTCCGTTCGAATACAGATGCCCCAATGTCCATCAGTGAGCCTGTTTCTGTACCTGTTTGTGCTCTGTAGAATAAATCCAGGTTGGCCAACCTTGAGCATGATCGCGATCTACCGAAAATTACCCCGCAAGCTTCTAGTAGCTCGCGATCGTCGGTTCACTGCACTAGAAAATTGATATAACCTATTACTGATAATAAAGGATATTCTGATATGAAAAAATCCTTTAATGTAGTATTAAAGAAATTTAATTGTGTTCTACTATTCATTATAATAAGCTATTATTATGGCAGATGAATTTTTTCCCATTATTTTTGATGGATTACCATTAGTTCTAAATGATACAAAACGCAGTTTTCAATGATACAGAAGGTTGGTCCCGTCGCCGAGATCGCTGAAGCAGTAGTGCCGTGGTGATCTTGGACCGTGGGTCGCGGGTTCTAGTACCGCCTCGAGCATGGTTGTATATGTTCGTCCTTTCACCCCCTATCATCTTCATATCGTTTCATCCTCATACAATATCGTTACATCTAATAGTAGTCGCTAATGACCTAGTAGCTGATGCGACCTTAATAGCAAAAAAAAAATAAACAGAACGTAATAGTTACCACACACACATACACCGAAAAGTGGAATTCTAGTGCAGTAAACCTAGAGCTAAATCGGTAAACAAAAACGAAGGGAAGTAGGAAGGACAGAGGGAGGCAACAGGAGCGACGTCCCTTTCTGTCCATGCCGTTCGCTTCCCCTCGCAGCGTCCGGACGTCGGAGGTGACGTGAATGATAATGCTGCCGGGGTCACGACGTGACGCTGCGGTGGGATCAGCGAGAAGGGCGCGAGGGCGTGAAGACGAGGACGGAAGAGCAGCCGGAGACGGGCAGTGTCGCCTCCAAAGCACAGGGCTTGCGGGCATTAACAACACCACGTTTGCAGTTAAACTCCTGATAAATTTGCGAATTTACGACTGCAGAATACACACCAGCCGGTGTGAAAACCGCAACACGTAATTTTAAAGGAATAGTCTGCTAGAAGTCCAGAGAGTCTCGCATCAACTGGTGTTACTGCAGTGCCTCTGACCGGGTCGTCCTAGGTTCCAGTCCAGACGGTGGCAGGATTTTCGAGACTAGCTAGACACCTAGATCTAATTTCGCCGCTGTCTGGAGGAGAATTCTAGCGGTCGGCTGCTCTGTTCGTTAGGTTTTCGTGTTTTTTCCAATCAATACCAGGCGAATGCCGGAGCAGTACCCTACCAAACGGGCCACGAACCACGCGCGATCTTCCATTTCTCTTCCGTGTCTTAGCCTCACTCTTACTTACACACACTACACTATCACATATGCTGGCAGAATGGTTGGGAGCTTCGAGCTTGTGGTGGGAGATACCTGATTGGGGAAACCCCCTATTAGCCGACGGTAGATTGGCGCCGGATCTCACTATCCAGATGGGGAATATCAACGCCAAGAGCCCAACGCCAATGCCCGAGAAAACAACTTGCACTACTCTTACGAGACTAATGACCTTAGCTGTTGACGAGTTTGTAATCATCAATCAATCGGGAATTTTGGGAGCGCGCGAGGGTCTACAATGCTGTTCGCGACCGAAAATTAATCACAGCTCCCTCAAGACTAAAAATGTTAATACAAAGAACAATCTAGTTGTCATGTTCCTTCTGAAATTGATTGAAGAGAATATTACAAAGAATGTCAAAATTATTAGAGAACTTTTATTTGCATTATTGAATTTGTTGATAAATTTGCGATAAAAAATATTATAAGATTACCACGTTCTTAGCGATGACAAATGACTCTCCTTTCCTGTCCTGAAACTTGAAACACACCCGGAGAGCGAGGTAGAACAGCTATCTAGTTCACGAACCATATTTCCCGATATTCGCACTAGTTTACATGACACCAGTTGCTATCTAGCAAACTCTTGGCCACAATGATACGTGTATTGATTTACTGGACAGGCAATACCGCTTTGAAATGTGCCTTCTCTCAGCGAACGTAATCGTCACAGAGATTCGAGGGCCAACCAATATAGCAATATTTAATGGTGGGCTTGAATTTGACCAAAACTGACCATTTTGTGTTAGATCTCACAAGTCATGTTCCCTACGTTCAAAAAGTGAGCGACTATCAATTTTGCCTGACATCATCTGTGAGAAGTGAGAGTGAAGGAAGGCGTGTTGCGAAACAGTGAAAGGTTTACAACTCTCTTTACGCAAACGTTTTAATATCAATTGTTAAGGTACACGTTTTTCTCAAATTAATTATTATTATTACTTCAATTATTAAATATGTTTAATAACGCCCTACTTGCACAGGACCCTTTTGAGCTGCCTTTTCCTTTACAAGTACATTCCCAGTAGTACACATGTGCATCAGCAAGCCTGCCCTTCCCGTGTACACGAGGCTCTCCAGAGAGTCCACACGCCGGTCTCTCTGCGAAGCGGGGCGTGTGCGACGCGTCGGCGTCGGGACTAACGACCAGGTCGCCGCGCGCGCTCTCTGTATTCGCGGCGCCGCGCCGCACTATATGCAAATGACGGCGCCGCGCTCTTATTTTAAGCGCCACAGCAAACACCCGCCGCCGGCGGGCGGCGCGGCGCGGCGCGGCGCGGCGCGGCGCGGCGTGGGCGGGCCCGAGCATGACCGGACTCCGCGACGCAGCGCCTGCCGCCTCTCGCACGCGCGACACACGCGGCGCGGGACAACGGGCGCCCAGGTCCGGGCTGCCAGCCCGGGCCCATTAAGGATGCGACGTTGCCAACACAACATCCATGTTTGTAAACATCGATATCAAAATGAACACATCGATACTAATAAAACATCGATCTTAATCAAACAGCAATGTTAACAAAACATCGATGTTAACAAAACATCGATGTTAACAAAACATCGATGTTAACAAAACATCGATGTTAACAAAACATCGATGTTAATAAAACGTTGCCCAAAATCATCAATGTTTTAAACATCGATGTTTTCAACGTCCTTTTCAAACTGCATTGGCGACCTGCATTACGGCTCCTTCACACGAGCCTTACGTTGACGCGCGTTAAGTACCGCGCGTCCTAGAATAACACTGCATCTAATGCGAATCGGCATACCAGCGCTTTGGCCGTTCCGCAAGATACAATGTTAATCTACTACACGCTTTACTTAACGCATGCCAATCGTGCGTCAAAGTAAGGCTCTTGCGACACGGGCCTTAATGTTCAAGTGGGAGTAATTTAACTTAAATTTGTATTTGAGATTTAATTAACAAAATACAATGAAAAAATCACCAGGACATTTAACAAAACTTTCACTATCCGAACAGATAATTCAAAAATATTGTAAACTTGTTTTATGAAAAATTAAAATTCGATTTTGATAATTCTCACACTTGATCAAACTCTTATGAATAATACTCAATTTATGATTATCAGCAATCATTATTGTTTTTATTATGATGGTACTTTTTCATTAAAAGATAAAATATCAACCACATAAATACATCGATGTTCAAAAACATCGGCTTAAAAACCGATGTTAAATTCACCGGTAATTTTATAAACACCATCGATATTTTCAAAACATAGATGTTTTGATACAAAAAAATACAACAAAAAAACCTGTTTGCTGTACAAAATGACTCGCAACAAATATTACAAACTAAGATCTCCAGAAATGACTCTCCCGTGAGTTAGGAGACTCGCGTTTCGGGAGATATTTCGAATCGTGTAAAGTCTTCTAAGAGAGTTTATCTCTTAACTTCATGAAAGTTAGGAGACTTTGTCTCTTCGTGTAAACGCACCTTTAAAGAGATGTCGAAAAAGATAATATTTTGCCAATCATTATAAGTATGATATGATATCATTATAAGTATAAAGTGGAAATTTCATATAATAAAATTATACATGTGACAGGGGCATTTGCCTATGATCGGTAGTCATCTCAGCATTCAGTTGTGTTCGGCAAGACACGTTCTCATACAGTTAAAGATATTCGTGTGCCTTCAAACAGAAATCCATGAGGAGAAGCCTATCAATTTTGGGCAAATACCATTCGCCAACTACTTAGAGCATTAGCCCGGAAGTGCTGCGCAAGCTGTATTTCGAGAGTTGAAGGTGATCGTTCTCTGTTGGAACGAATAAACATGTCGACTTCTTGATTTGTCCATCTCCCAGCTGATCACCGCTCCAGTTGAGATAAGCTCTATGCCTCCCATAGGTTCAAACATTACAATACAAACATTTACCAATGTATTCATTACATGAGCACTCATTGTATTCATGGATTAATTCATTATTGGGTGTCATATGGCAAGGTATTTTAAAGTAACCTTTCTTTTCAACTTCCGTTATAAATAAAATTTTTCTCTTCGGTCTAATCGATTTTGCCTCCTACCCACATGCCTGACTACCTGTCAAGAGGATTGTGCCTGTGACGTCAGAGGGGGAGGGGCACGAAGCGCCAAGAGCAGATGGCGGCGGAACGCAAGGAGGGGATCTCCCGCGTCATTGGCGTCGCCGAAGACAAGCGAAGACAGCGCGCTCGACAATGTTACGCGCGTTGCACAGCGATCACGAACGATTCGGAAAGGGGGCAGAAAGAGGTTATCGTAGGTTCTGGGTCAAGAAAAACAACACTTGGAAGAAATAAAAGAAGACTATCCTTCAAGGGAACATATTAAGATAATAAATATTTACAAGATACTAGAAAAAATGTATCTATCTATCTATCTATCTATATATATATATATATATATATATATATATATATATATATATATAAAATACCATGAATGTTGGCACTTCTAAGTGTTTTTTCACAAAGAAGGTTTATGTGATGCTAATTCTGTTCACTATATGGCGCATGGTCACTATTCACTAACATGGCGCCACATATTCACTACATATTCACGTCAAATGCAACCTGTAACACACTCTGCAGCATTTTGAATCTATATCGTTAAATAACACCTAAATGAGGCGTTCTAGGGCATTAAAAATTAAATTTTTGAGGCATACGACCTCAAAGAAACGTTTATCACATCGTAATCTACAGAATGAACTCTTCTCAAACATTATATTACACTTCTGCTGGTCCGGCGCTTCCCGATATTACCTCGCCTGCCCTGAGACGTGCAGAATCTGCAAGTAAATATGAATGAGAGGGACAGAGAGCGGCAGAGACAAGAAACACAGATACAGACAGGGACAGAGTGGGGGAGGAAGGGAGGGAGAACGGAGATGAGAGGGGAAAGAGGGAAATGAAGGGCAGAATACCGTCTGCCGGGTTTTGGTACATGTAACGGTACATATTTGATAATACAATATACATAAAGTGGATGTTGGTACATATAAAAGCGGTAAACTCCGACGCGGTGAGACCGATTTCCATGAAAGTTGTCACATCTACTTGTTTTTTTCACCCAGAAGGTTTACGTGCTGTTAATTTTGTTGTAACTCCATTAGATGGTGCTGCAGAATAAAATTGCGCTTAATTTTAATTCAATTATTATTCAAACTTCGCTCCATCTGGGTTTCACTGTTTCTGAGCGTTGCCATGTGATGCAGGGTGATGCCGAGGTCAGGACAGTGGCGTGCTTAAGTATTAGAGAGAGAGAGAGAGACAGACAGAGGCAGAGGCAGGGACAGAGAAAGAAGGTAAAGAAACACAGAGGGATAAGTAATCTAATTATTCATTTTCACATTTATGTTATGTACAATTAGATTAGATCATGGAATGGGACTTGACCACAGCAGTGATTCCATCTAGCTATACAAGTATTGCTCTTGTAATTGCTTTTGTGGGCTTGTTAACAATAGTACCCCACTTATTCATGCACAAGTTTTTTGTTTTTTTATACCAATTTATTCCTATCACAAATTGCAGCACACCCAATGTAGGGTCTATACACACTTTTATTTATGAATGAACTAATTAATTATTATCTTATGAATGGTGGGATGTCACGTTGAGTGATGTTGTACCGGATATTGTTCTCTTGGTAGCCAGTGGTTAGCTCCCATGTTCTTCACTAGTTCATTCAGGAACATGTAGTCAGGATGAATGGTCATGCTCTCTTATTTGGCTGTTTCTCATGATGTGAACATTCATAATATCTATTTAACTTTCCACACACAGCAAAGTATGTGACCTATTTCTTTATTATTCAATATTATATAAATTATTTGCAAAGGGAAAAAAAGAACAACAAACCATAAGATTAATATATATATATATATATATATAATTTTTTGTAAATAATGCATTATTTGCATGTTTCGGGAGTGCTTATATTCTTCTGCAATGCAAATTTTTGCATAGAAGTATTTTTTCAAACCAACTTTTGAGTGCTTATTGCGGCTCAGCCATTCGGAGTTTATTAGACAAAATACGCTCAAAATTGCCTTAGGGCGTATTCTCAATGTTTCATCGTTTAAACCCTGGACTCTCTGTAGTTGATTGATTGGTGACTCCTAGCGCGTCAACTGCGCATCAACTGCTAAGGTCATTTGTTCCATGAGGAAATGCTATTTATTTGCTGGAGGCGACAGTAATCTTCCCTCGCTCGATGGCGAGATCCAGCGCCGACAGAGCGGGGTACCGCTCCAGCCGGGACAAGCTCTAATTTCCCGACTGGTCTCCAGATATGTGTAGTACAAACAACAAAATTGAAGAAAGCTAATTTTACTTTGGAAAAAATCTATTCTAATAATCAAATATTAAAAAGGTCATGCTTAATTTTTTGAAAACAAAACAAAACAAAAACGAATAGTTTTGCGTAATTTCTGTTTGAAATTTATGCAATTAAAAGAAATTCTCAAAAACAGATCCATATTTTTTCTTTAATCTTTCTCCTCGTAGGTAAGGACGGTAAAAAAGGCGCTAGTCCCATTTTCAGCTAATTATCCGTACTCTCGAAAGTTGTAAAAATGTATTTAAAACTACAAAATTGAAGACAGAGATTTTGGTCTTTAAGAAAATCTGTTCTAAAACATCAGGTCTTGAAAAAAAGACCATGTCCATTTGTTTGAAAAGTTAACAAGTAGTTTTCACGTAATCTGTGTTTCAAATTAATGCAAATTATAAAAAACATTTTCTGAAAAAACGCTCGAATTTTTTTCTTTAAATTTTTCCACATATAAAATAAGGGACGCTGAAAATAATAGTGGAAGTCTTATCTTCGTTTATCTATATGCATACTTGAAAATTACTTATTGGAAATATTAGATAATTAGATTTTTAAGCGTCAGCCTGAGTTGTATATCAGTGCGGCTGCTTGTTGCAGAAGCGCACGGCGAGTGAACTCGGAGGACCTGAATCCGAGTCTTGGGAGTAAAACATTTTTGGTGGTTGAAAACACTTTGGCAGGTTCATATAGTAGTATAATACTGTGAAACAGTTACAAATAATGCGAGAAAGTAGATGCTGTTGTAGCATCACTAATTTCTGTAAGTTTTTTTAATTTATGCAAAATTTTAAAAACAATTATGCGTTGATTTAGAGTTATTTACAAAATATTCAATTGAGGTATTAAATTACTTTCATTACTACAGAAACTTAGTAAAAAGTAGAATTTTGAATACGTGACAACGGTACCTGGAATAGGAGCCAGATACCATTCGGTGTTGTATATCTTGCCGCTATGTGAGTCTTCCATGAAACAGAATTTCAAGATTTTTGACAGTTGGTAGGAAGGCAGGTGATGTTTTATGATCGATTGATTGAATGGTTAGTGATTCCGGGCGCTTCTACTGCTAAGGTCATTAGTACCGTAAGTGTAATGTATTTTTTCCTCGAGAGGTGGTGGTCATCATCTCCCGCTAGATGGCGAAATCCGGCGCCGACCTGCCGTCGGCTGGCGGGGTTTTCCCCTCAACCAGAGATTTCCCACTAGCGGGGCACCGTCCCAACCGACACACGGTCTACGCTCCCGACCGGTCTCTCGGCATGTGTGGTAGTGTAGTCCATGTGAGTATGTGTAGTAAGGGTGAGGAGAGGACAAGTAAGAGGAAGGAAATATCGCGCCCCCGTGGCCCGTTTGTTCGGGTACTGCTCTGGCATTGATCGGAGAAACCACGTAAAACTGTCGATCAGAGCAGCCGGTCACTAGAATTATCCTTCAGTCAACGACTGAACTCTAGCCAGCTCTCTAGCTAATGTCAAAAATCCTGCCATCGCCGGGACTCGAACTCTAGGGCTTCCACGTCAGAGGCACTGCAGTGACACCAATTGATGCCCTGAGCTACTTCCCCCAGTTTTTTGATCGATATTTGACATTTGGAGCGGTGTCTGGTCTACGGCGGTTAATATTTTGGCCGGCTATTGTTTATTTTTATTTCAATATGCCATTTTTAAGCATAGTTGAGAAGCATTGTGAGGTGATGTTGCAGATCTTTCACTGCAGATTCAAGATTGCTGTTGGTGGAATAATGTTCTGTATCGTCAGCAAACAGAGCTATTGCAATACTTTGGGTGGATAGTATACCAGATGCATAAATATTCAACAAGGTGGGAGAGAGGGTTGATGCTTCAGGTACTCCTACTTTCGCGGTGAAAGAAGGTGCGGAGAAAACTTCGATGAGATGCACAGAAAATGTGCGCTTGGAAAGAAAACACTATGATGGCGGAGAAATAAAAAGGTGTTCCCTACGCTGCGAAGTTTAAAAATTAAGCCTGCTGCCAAATGGGTGCGCTGCTGGTAAGTAGATATTTTTTTCCAGTTTTTCGGTGGACTTTGTATTACCAAGTAAAGTTAGGAAGGGTTCCTCAGGAAGAGAAAATCGAGTTAAGTCCTAACCCTAAAATATCTTAAAACATTCTTTGTCTACTTATTTTCTAAGTTTTTATTGTCAACATCTAAGTTTTATAGTTAATAATTTCAGACTATTTTCATATTTACAATAAAGATAAAGAGTCAATTACAATTGTCAACTATTGTAATTGAATCTTAAAAATATAGACTTGTAATGTAATGTAGACTTAAATAAACTTGTAAAAATAAAATTTGAATTTCCGTTAAAATCTCGAAATCGATTTTCCGCAGCATTACATAACTTTCCCTATACTACGTATATACGTACGTATACGGGAAAGTAAAAAGAGTTGTGAAAATGCAAATACTTAGATTAATTTGTTTACATTGAAATGTATGGACTAAGTGAATCCTTCTGCTTGACATCAGCGGCAAAATTTACATTTGCAGAACGTCCTGCTTGATCACCCATTCATAAAACAAAAAAAGCTTCATGAGGGACGATAGAGTTACAGGTCACCAGTTTTACATTAATGTTCGACGAGTGAATTCGAAATATTAAAGTTCTCTTAGCTTCACTGGCAATAAACGGAATACGAGTTGTAGAGCATGTTTGCAAAAACAGATGTGGCAGAAATATTTTCACGGGTTAAGCACGCAATCACGAGATTCAAATCGTTCGGGTTATTTAAATCTAAATGAAAATTCAAATGTACTCGCGAAAAGGGATGCACCTGCGAATGGATTGAAACTTCACGTTCAAATACGGCACATAGGTTATGAGTTGTCTCACCTCCGACAGAAGATAAATATCGCAATCCTTCCTCGTTTCCTTCACTAGAGACGTCCAAGAGCAGTTTGCCACTGCTTTATGATTACAGATGGGATGGGCAACACCGTGTGAGAAAATTTTTGGAAAAAATCGTGTTCTATCAAAACGTATAAATGCATTTTTGGAATAATTCTGGCTACCACAAGGGCTTGGAATTCCCGAAGCAATAAAAGCCACTTCTTTCACTTGTCGAAAGGTTGATATTAATTTGTGAGACCGGATGCGTCAACTGTTAAGGTCCTTAGTTCCATTAACAGAGTGTATTGGAACCCGGGAGGTGGTGCATTTCCTCTCAAGGTTGGAATGTAAAAGGCGCCGCGTATCTTTCATTCTTACATTAGCCCCGTTAATGGAGTGAACATTATAGCCCGGGAGGTAGTTCAGTTCCTCTACATGTCGAATTGTAAGGGACTCCGCGGATCTTCTCGTCAATCCGCCCTTAAGGTGTCTCCGCCCCAGTCAGGACATGAGGTCTCGACTCGTCTCCCAACATGTACGTGTTAATGTAGTTTGCGTGTGTGTAAGGGGACAAAAAGGGAGAAGGATGAGGAAGGGGGTCGCGCACGGTCCTGGGCTCGCTTGTTAAGATACTGCTCCGACTTTCGCCTGATTCTGATTGAAGAAACTACGAAAATTATCAGAGCAGCCGGCCGGTAGAATTCTTCTCCAGACAGTGGGTGAATTTTCTTTCAGCCACCGGCGTGACTCTAAGCCTAAGAGCTCCCAGTGAGAGACTCTTTTTTAGAAAAAATACTTTCAATATGGAAATTTAAGAAAATTATTTCGCATACAAAGTGAAGAACAAATCAAGACCCAAATTACAAGATTCATAAAAAATAACCCTTTTATAGTATTCGATACTGAACTGTGAATATGTAACTAAAAAGTTGTTGCTCTGAGCCACCTAAGCCGATCGGAAAGTGGACTAGTGCCTTTACCGGGAGAGGTGGCTTAATGCATCAACTGATGTAACTGTAGTGCCTCTGACCGGGAGGTCCTAGGTTTGCGTCCCGACGGCGGCAGGATTTTTGTCACTACCTACACAGCTTGGTCGAATACAATCGCTGATTGGAGGAAAATTCTAGTTGCCGACTGCTTTAATCATTTCTGTGGTTCCTCAAAACCAGGCTAATGCTGGGGCAGTACCCTACCAAACGGACCACAGAACGCGCGCCAACCCTCCTTCCTCTTCCTCGTCCTATCCTCACCCCTTACACACACACACACACACACACACACACACACTTGCACTAACATGCACTACACTACCACACATGTCGGAAGACCGGTCGGGGGCTTAGAGCGTGTCCCGGCTGGGGCGGTGCCTCGCTGGTGGGAGATAACTGATTGGGGCAAAACTCTGCTAGTCGACGGCAGGACTGCGCCGGATCTCACCATCCAGCGGGAGAAGGTAACCGCCACGTCCCATGAAAAACATGCACTGCACTTACGGGACGCCCGGAATCTCTAACAATCACTCAGTCAACCTAGTGCTGTAAGATTGCGACGCCGAGAAGCGGAGACGGCCGAAATAATTATTGTTTCCACCGATACATGGTGACCTAGGGGGTAAATTAGCTCTAAACACATTTCTTTTAAAACTTTAATTACAACTTTCAACAATTCTGTGGTCACGGGTAACAGTTATTAAGTCAAAAATCTTAGTTTGGAGAAAACAAGGGTTATATTATTGAGCCGTCAGGACTTTTGAATCTATATCGTTAAATCACTCATAAACGAAGCGTTCTAGAGTCTTAAAAACTAAAATTTTGAGGCCACAGTCCGCAAAGAAAGATCCCTCACACCGCAATCTACAGGATGAGATCTTCTTAACCATTCTATTACATTTTTGCTGGTTCGACGATTCTGGATTCTACCCCAACTGTTCAGAACCTGCAGAATCTGCACCGGTATGTGCAATTTCTAATTATTTGACATTCTACACGATTGAATTACATGGGTGTATCTCTTTGCTCAATAATAAAGTTAAATATGAAAGGTTTGTATTTAAAAGGGTGTATTATATTATCAATTACACGGTGACATATAGAGCAAGTGACGAAGGATAAGAGGGTCTTGAAGAAAAATATATATTACAAGCTTAATGTGGAAATGCAAAAATAAGGAAGAGAGTAGGGTAAAGCATGCGAGAGTTTTCGCACGGGTACGCTAGTTAAGCTACATTTCCCAATGTTTTTTGTCGTTAAGGAGGCAACATGAATTCGGTCGTTTTACTAAAATAAAATAGAGATACTTAACTTGCAGTTTCAGTACTTAAGTCAATTTCGTCAAAAATTGACTTAAGAACTTTCACCTCGTGACCACAGAATTCTTGTTGTATCTCCCTGCATTTTGCGCTACATAAAACTGTCGCGTGGGAATCACTGCGAACAGACACGTCACAGCGTATAAATCTCGCAACACGACATGAAAGCGTTAATAACGTCGTCAGAGAGAGACGATCGCCCGCACAAAAGCTCCCCATAACGAGCGCTGCGCTTCGCTCGCGCACGTGCACACGGGGGCTCTCTAACGATGGCTTTTAATGAACTTCGCGCGTAATTCCCTTCTCTTTTTCACTCATTTACGTTTTATCGTGTGATCCCTCATATCGCACTGGTTATTATTATTATTATTATTATTATTATTATTATTATTATTATTATTATTATGATGATGCAGTTTATTTTAATGTTTATTTTCTTTTATCATAAGGACAAATACACAGGTTATACAAGACCAAAGCGTATTTATCGACGTCTTTTTGTCACGAATTCATATCTATCCTACTCCCATAAACTTTCGAGTTATTCCTGTTGTTGAGATAACCACAGCCTTTCGCATTGTCTTATAAATATTCACATTGATATTCAGGTCTTTTAAACTTTGGAACAGTGTCTTGGGAATTACTGCGGTGCTAGAGATGACAATGGGAATAATTCTCAGGAGGTCCATATGCCACTGTTTCTTAATACTTTCAACCAGCGGAGCATATTTTGAGATCTTCTCGACATACTTCTCTTGAAGGTTTTTTGTGTTCGGTATGGCTATGTCGATCAAGTAGACTTGCCTATTCGTCTTGTCTACTAGAACCAAATCAGGCCGGTTGTGAATGGCTGTCTGGTCTGTGAGAATTGTCCTGTCCCAATAAAGTCGGCATTCATCATTTTCAAGAACATTATTAGGTACGTATTTATAGTAGGGTACCTTGCATTCTATAAGCTGGTGTTGGTAAGCTAGTTCTTGATGCAGGATCTTTCCAACTACATCATGGCGTTGTTTATAATCAGTTCCCGAGAAATGAGTGCATCCAGATGTAATATGGTGGATGTTTTCCTGTGCCTGGCATCCATACCGACATCTGTCATCTTGTACCCCAGGATCTCTTACGATTGCTTTCAGATAACCTCTGGTGGGTATGACTTGATCTTGTATTGCAAGCATAGTGCCTTCCGTCTCTGGGAACATCTGACCTGCTATCAGCCAGTAGTTCGACGCTTTCATGTCGACGTGATCTTGACTAATTGCATACAGATGCTTTCCATGCAGAGGCTTGCCCATCCACGTTTCCAGTTTTTGCTGTTCTGTATAAATATTTCCGTTGTAATCTAGACGACTTAACTTCAACGGTGTACATCCGTCCGCTAAACAGACGGCACGATGTAGTGTAGATGTTTCTGCTTCCTTGTGAAAGAATTCTCGTAGAGATTTTATATGTTGGGACTGTTGGTTGCCTATGTCCACTACACCTCGACCACCCAAATGTCGTGGCAACGTTATTCTTTCGACTGCTGATTTTGGATGATGCTTGCGTTCTTTAGTCATCAATGTGCGCAGTTGATGTCATTATTATTATTATTATTATTATTATTATTATTATTGTTATTATTATTATTATTATTATTCTATATCACATCAAAAGATGTTATGTGTCGGCCGAAAATAAAATCTACTCCAGGTTGCAACCAGCTACTTAAGGAGCAGATCTATGGACTGTCAGTGCCTCTATAATACTTTGCGCAAAATGTGGGCTGTCCCAAATAAAGCAATTTCTTGCACCCCGCAATCTTTTGAATGACCTGAAAGTTTAGCCAAGTTTATTATTTTTTATTAGTCATTATTATTTTTATTAGCCATTATTATTATTATTATTATTATTATTATTATTATTATTATTAATGTATTCTACATGTTTAAAACACTAAGCACGTTTAGAAAGGAATTTGAGCTTTCTACTTTACCAAATTTCGTGATTTTGTGCTTTAAGTTAAAGGTAGAAGGCTCTACGTGCTTTAACTTGCTCTTATTACACAGTTTATAGTAAAATTTTAAAAAAGTTTTAAAAGTATCTTGAAATTAAAAGAATGGACGCTGATCTGCCGTCATTTGTTCATTACATCGTTTTCAATAGCTACTGTATTCCATGCAGTTTGTTGATTTTGTCGGTTTTGTTTAGTGAGTTGCAATAGATCTATCAACAGCACTGAAGTTTGTAGCGAGTTTTTTGTATTCAAAGATAATGATGGTTTTAAATACCAGTGAATGTACATAAAAGATATGGTATGTAACCGTCGCATGTGTGTTTTTACAAAAATGTTCAGAGATTTTAATTACCAGTTTATGAGATGTACCTTCTTTTTAAGTTCACTGTGTGTTCACTTCCATTTTGTAGTCCACAACGTATTACAAAGTAGTACAGGTCTTGGAAAATATAAAACGTTTCAAATACATTTTTAGAAACATTTAAGTAGCTCTATGTTCACTAAGGATTATCGTCTCCTGTATTATTTCAGTAGTATACCTTTCTATTGTCGCTCTCACACGCAACCAATCTTTATTAATAAGGTCTCTAAAGAAAGAGAATTTCACGGAGACGTGACGAATTGCACTTTGACTTTAAAAATATTAAGGATTTGTTTAAGAAACTCATCTAAATATTCAGGTCAAATGCAACTCGCAACACTTGCCAAAGTTTTCGTCAAATAACTCCACAACAAAGCGTTCTAGGGCCTTAAAAACTAAACTTTTGTTTTTCACACCATAATCTATAAGATGAGACATTTTTGGACATTCAATTAAATTTCCGGTTCCGCGCTTCAATACTATCAATATTTCAGCTCATGTTGCTGGTAGCCATTTTTGTGACGGCATGCTTAGATGGCTTAGATTTCTCAATCTTATAATTACGCTTTCTGTATACACCGTGTTTTATGCAGTCTGAAGAGGGTTATTTATATAATCATTAATTCAATATTTGCTCTTCAGCAACAACTAGAAGTATTATTATAATTGCTTCATACCTATGAAGATGTCTTATGCGTGTAGTGAAACCATTCAATTAATGTTTTGCCCTGGTCTGTAAGAGCTGTATACCTAATTGTGGAGGGATGAGTACAATATCGTACTCAATCCAACTGACGTCACCGGTTTTGGTGAGTGTTCGTACCACTTGGGGCATGTGTTTGGAACTTCGAGGGCGGTACAGATCTGCCAGTGGAGGTAGATACACACCCTGTCATGTCTTTTCAGGTATTCGGTCTTTGCTAGGATTGGACAAGCTGAGACAATATGATCAATGGTTTCTACTTGCTCCTGGCAAATTCGGCATTTATCATCTCGGGAAATTTTGAGAACCGCTTTATCATAATGTCGTGTTCTCAAGGCCTGATCTTGGGCAGCTATTACAAGTGCTTCCGATTCTGGCTTCATTCTTCCCCTTTTAGGCCACATAAATGATTGATCTTTATTGATCTGCACCTTGTCCATTGTTTTTAGGTATTGTCCATGGAGTGGTTTGTCTCTCCACGATTTCTTTCTTTATTATTATTATTATTATCATCATCGTTTTTGTTACTGTTATTATTATATTTAAAAAAAGATACGGACAGACGGAATCGTGGGGCAGGTGAAGTGTACCTACCATTGTCAATTCCAAGAGGTAACGCCCACTGAGCATAGCAACCCAGCTATGTTGGCAGCTTTATGTAACAGGCCAGGCCAGCCTCCCCACACCCTCCCTCGGCACCCGACCACTGATTGGCACAGGTCTCTCGAAAACCGACCAGTTGCTGCAAGTAAAGTGAACATCGCACGGAGCACGGGGCAGATCAAGGTAGTGAGGGAGAACAGCAAAAAAGCAGCAAGGCAACTTCCGG
Source organism: Acheta domesticus (assembly GCA_031308135.1). Classification (NCBI taxonomy): domain Eukaryota; kingdom Metazoa; phylum Arthropoda; class Insecta; order Orthoptera; family Gryllidae; genus Acheta; species Acheta domesticus. The sequence continues at coordinate 167,036,072 of JAHLJT010004567.1, forward strand.
ACCCGTTTGGGATATCACGGTAAAACAAACACTAAGTTGATCCCGTGGGTGGTATCTATAATGTGATTAAATTTCATGTTGATAAATTAAGTAATTCTTTAGTTAAATCAGTTTGTACAGACGGAGGGACAACAATTATTGATTTGACGTGAAATTTGTTTTAGTAATCGAATAAGCAAGTTGAAAATGTATTTACAAGCTGAAAATTCGAAAATCACACAGACTTCGGATTTATTTCTCTTATTGATAAACGATTGCTGAACTTCGAACTATTTAGTTCTAAAAAATGAAAAAATGTTAAAAAAATAAACAATAATTTTAATAATAATGCGGAAGTAAATTAATTGCTTTTATAGTTAGAAATAATATCGTAACAATACTTACGTAAATATGAGTAAAAGAATTGCTTCTATAAAGACCGATTCATTTACAAATTGACGGAGAGTTACACAACCCCACCTATAAAAGCCGCAACTTATCCGGAACGCAAGAAGGCGCGTCGATCTCATTGCCGTTCTGCGCATCACTGGGCTTATATCAGAGGGCGATGGAGCCGGAGCGAGAGCCGAGCGAGAACGAGAGAGCGCGAAGGGGCGGGGTGGGTGGGAGCGCCACCTGCCGCTCGGGCGATAACCGGAGGAAATGAATTGGATTTGCCGCAACGCCGCTCGCGCGGGTGGCCGGGGCGGGAGAGAGAGAGAGAGAGACAGAGAGAGAGACAGACAAACAGAGAGAGAGAGGAGCCAGGGATCCCGGATCCGGACGCTCTTCTCGACTTGGCTTCTTGTCCTTGGAACGCGCATGCCCTTCCGCGAGAGACTCCTCCCCCATCCGGCCCGGAAGGGCTTTTTTCACGACGATGTTCCAGGGTTGGGGCAAAAATCTCGGCAACTGTTTTTACTTTCTCCCTACGGAGTAGAGGGAACGTTATTAATGCTGTGAGGGGAAAAAACGTCGAATTTTCGGCATAAAAACTATTATTGCAGGGCCCTGGTGACGAAAAACTGGATAAATCCAGTTAATAAATTTAGAAAAAAATCCTTTAACACATGGTGTAACCAGAATCCACGTTTTGTGGGTCCTTGATACCGAAAAATCAAAAGACGGCAAACGTCTCTCTGTCCGCCCGTCTGTCCGCCAGTCTGTGAACAACGCTAGTGGCTAAATCGTTCGGCCGATTTTCTTTAAAATTGATATTCAGCAATTGATCTTTCTGATGTCATGGCCTCTTAAATTTGAAACTGATAATTTAACTTTGGGAGGTACTTTACATAAAGCGCCTGGGAAATCGCAAGTTTTTAAAAGAAAAAAATGCTTCATCGTTTTTGATTAAATTTTGTTGTTGGATAGTGTGAAGGACGCTTAAGAAAATGGTGCCGGTCTAATATTGGTTGAAAACGCTGACTTTTCGAAATTTGCAAAGGTTCAAATTTTTTTTGGCGTCTTCCTACAAGTAAAATATTAAAATTAGATATATTTTCCCTAATGAAATCTGTTCCCTCGGGACAGATCTTGATGTAAAAAATTTCGAATATTTATATATGTCATGTACAAAATTTCGAATATTTGTGTACTTTTCACGTAATGTTTCTTGAATATACGGATGAGAAAGTACGTGCTGTTTTGCCACCTTTCGTTTTCTAAACGAAATGTAATCGGATCACACAATTTCATTTGTCTCTTGAAAGGAATGCTGTACTAATGTGTGTTCACAACAACAGATGGCTCGGTGAGTGTCTCTATTAGCACAGAGAATAGTACTAGCACGGAAAAAAATTTTAGCACAGAGAGCCCTCTCCAAAAAGTTAGAAGAAAAAATTGAAACAGCTTTCGAGAAAATCTTTTTTATATTTTTTGTAATATTGACATATTTGCCATGGAATTCAAGTAAAGAACCACTAAAATTTAAAGAATGTTTTTCAAAATAAAAGGATTCCAATCTGCGGAATATATACTTTGAAAAAATACTACAATAGACAACGTTTAAAATAATTACACTGTCGGTGTCTGAGGTCCCAAAATATGTGCTTCAGTAGAAATCTTACGACTAAAACAGGTGAGTGCTAGTTTAGTTAATATGTTTCATTAATAATTGTATAGTAAGAAGTAAAATATTGATTAGCACCTGTTTGACAGTAAGTGTTAAGGAAAGTCATTAAGGTGTAATTTAAATTTAATTGGAATAAGTGAAAAATAACAAAACCGACAAACTAAAATCCGAGCAAAAATAATAGAAATAATTCATTTTCTTTCTTGATCTCTCACTTTTCACTATTTAAACGAAAAAGTGAAAAAGAAATTGAACGTTAAGGTAAAAAACATTTTAAAGAATCTTCATATATTTTAGCGAACCGTTTTTTACTTTCCCGTATACGTACGTATACACGGAGTGATATACGTAGTATAGGGAAAGTTATGTAATGCTGCGCGAAAAAATGGCCAATTTTCGGCGGAAAAAAATTAATTGCCGGGCCGTGAAAACGAATAAGTGGAGAAAACCAGTTGCTAAATTAAGAAAAAAAAATCCTCTATCTCGTGGTGTGGTCAAAATCCATGATTTGTTGCTTCTTTATGCTTAAAAATCGATTGACGGCATTCCGTCCGTCTGCCCGTCTGTGGTCAACGCTAGCGCCTAAACCGTTCGGTCGATTTTCTTCAAAATTGATATTCCCCAGTCGATCTGATTCTAGTCAAAGCTTTGTGATTTTGAAAAAGATTCTTTAAAATTTGGGGGTACTTTATATGAAGCCCCCCGGGGATTTTCAACATTTTCTCAAAAACGGCTCCAAATTTTTTCTTTAAATTTCTTGTATGAATAGAGGAAAATACACTTTTTAACATGGCATAGGTCCGATTTTCACGTACAGCTCTGAATTTTCGAAAATTGTGAAAGTTTCAATTTTTTTCGCCGTCTTTCTCCAACTACAAAATTGAAGATGGAGATTTTTTCTTCAAATAAAATTTGTTCTGCATATTGAGTTCTTTAATAAAAGTCATGTAAATGTTTTTCACAATTTTGGTAGTGTTCGTGCAATATTGCGTGCAATATGTGCAATTTTAAAAAATTACAAAAACAAGATTTTCTCAAACACGGCTCCAAATTTTTTCTTTAAACTTTTGGTAGGGATAGTGGTAAATGTACTCTATCAATGACATAAAAGCAATGACTCATTAGTATAGCGTGAAGTTTATTTTGATTTTTTTTTTGTTTTTTCAAAAAGTATATAAATGTAAATTTTTTGAAAGATCTCTCACATCTTTAATATGCACATTATCCGCAATTTGTAAAGATGATTATATTTGTGAGTGTAAGTGCTTCAAATAACTTCAAATAAAGTATTTTGAAAACTCAGAAATTTTCTGTGAAAATGAGCTTCAAATTTCGCATTTTTAGTAGTGCTAAAACGCCATTTTCTCTTAAACGGCACATAATGTTTAAAAAAAATTGCCATTTACGGCTAGGTTTGTATGCTTTAATATTCTAAAATTAATGTTTCTGTTCTACCAATAGGAAACCGAAAAATTAAGAAAATGACAAAAAATGTACTTTTGGCGGTGATAGATGGTAGCTGGCAAGAAAGAGTATGTGGCAATTCCGAATAGCTAGCGAAGACCCAGGAAAATAGAAAACTAATACGGGAAAGTCTGTGCCATTCTGTTTCGGTTTTTTGACAAATAAATAAATAAAATAAATACGGTCATGCTTAATTTTTTCAAAATACGAGTAGTTTTTCTTTAATTTTGTGACAAACGTAATAGGCCGCTGTAAATTTACTGCGCTTCGGACAGCTGGATGCGTCGTAAATTAGAATGTGCAATTTTGTATATTATTTCTTTCTTCGTTTCTTACATTCGAACTTTGTTATAGACTTACACATTAATATTTTAGAAATTGTTTATTTTGAAATATTTGAAATAAGTAAAAAGAATTAATAGCTCTCAGAATAGCGACAATGCAGGGTCTGCAACAATGGAATTCACTTTGCGCTCGCGAATATCTGTGAATTAGTGTCATTGTTGTGACCTAATGGAGCTGTATGAAAAGGAGTTGTAATTGTCAAATTTATGTTGATATTTGCAGGCAAATATTTAGTTTTGCACCAAATGCTGTACCATTTGTAGTGAGTAGAGAATTTGTTGCATGGTTTTAAAATACTCTTCCCTAATCATGGCCCAATGGAAGGCATTTCTATATTTCCAGGGTATCAGGCTTCTTTTTCCAATACAGGGTTACAAAACTGTTGCATTCTATTTTTGTGAAGTTGTAGAATTCACATAGTTCTGATAACACTGCAATGGAAATAGTGAGTTCCAAGCGAAGATGTTAGTAGCGCATAAAGTGCAATATTACAGTACTACTTAGCTGTTTCCTCTAATACGGGAATATAAATTAATAATAAATAAATTAATAAAATAATAATATTAATCTTGTGATAAAAGTAAGTGCTGTTGTAGCACTACTAGTTTCTTTTGCTTTCAATCAATTTCATCTTAACAGAAAGTTGAACATCCATAATCGAGTCCATTCCATACAGTCACTCCAAATACCTCTGACTATTTCTCTCGTAATTTGACAACTAGTTCTTTTCTTGTTTTCAACAAGCGACTAAGCCAAAATACAATTTAATTTTTAGTCGGCTTGACAAAGTAAGTTCCAATAAGCTGAAACATCACTCGTCCATTGTCAGTTCTTGGCTTCAATCAAGACTCAAGCCACTATCGCATTACTTTCTCAATTCATTATTTATACACGGTAGCTTTAATTCTGTCATCCAAACAGGCATTTTGAATAAAAATAAGAACAGTTGATAATGTAAAGTCTTAATTAATTTGAAAACAAAGCAAACATAGTACACACTTTGCCGTCGCGTAAAACTTGAAAAAAGGGAAAAGGACAAAGACTTAGCACGAATGGAGGTATGCTTCATTTCATCTTCACCTCTCTCTGAGAATTTCATTAAAATTTCTTCGAACCCTCATATACCACTCCCCTTTCTCAGGAGATTTCTCCGCGACCGCCTGTCACAATTCACACTGCTCAGCCAGTGTTCTCTGAAAATTAAAGCATTCGTCCCTGGAGGTGGAACATTTTCCTTTCATATTCGAGACGCTCGTCTGTCTCCAGCTTCAATTTTCAGCGCTGGAGAGATAAGTGGCCTTAAGCCCACATGCGTTAAGATTGGAATATAATGTCATTGAAATATATGTACCTGGTTCTTTTTAATCTTGTGATAAAATACAGGTAGGTATCTGAAAGAATTGCGGTATACAAGAGTTCATTTCGAGGAGTAGTGGGACATTTCGGATGTGGCTGAATGTTGTGTGTGAAAGAGAGAAAGAGAGAGAGAAAGAGTGAGAGAGAAAGAGAGAGAGAGAAAGAGTGAGAGAGAAAGAGTGAGAGAAAAAGAGTGAGAGAAAAAGAGTGAGAGAGAAAGAGTGAGAGAGAAAGAGAAGGAGAAAAAGAAAGAGAAAGAAAGAGAAGGAGAGAAAGAAAGAGAAAGAAAGAGAGAGAAAGAGAGAGAGAGAGAGAGAAAAAGAAAGAGAGAAATTATTTTAGATTGGGTTATTGTTTTAAGAAGTTGCTTCTCTGATATTACTCGGCAGATGAGATAATTGCTTTTATAATTATTTATAATTTCGTCTTCACTTACGTTTTCTAAATATATAGAAGGCAATTATTAATCAATTAGTTAATTTATTGATTTTCACGTGGCAAAGCCATCGTAGTTGTTAATAAATTAAATCAAAACGAAGGCGAGATTCAACTATCAAAGATCATTAGTTCTTCAAAGATATCTACCATTTTTATCAAACTCATTTCCTCTTCTACTTGTATAAAAGAAGAAATATTTCAACAAAACTTTGGCTCAAGCACTGGCACTGGAGAGTATGTGAGCCCACATACGCGAACACTAAGATTGTGGGTTTGAAATCCGCGAAAAGCATGAATGTTTTAAGTTATGTTCGTGGTGGTAGTTGGCATTCTAAATTCCACCTACGTTACATTTATACCCTAAACTTTCAATTATCTCAAGGCAAGGACAAAACCGAGATAGATCTATGCGACGTTCGGGGAACGCGAAAGTACTCTTCACTCTCCTCAGAGGGGAGGTAGATATGCTGACACAACCATTACAGCACAATCACATCAAAGCAAATGGAATATTTAGTACTCATTAGTTACTAATTTATTACCCCAAAATTAAATTTATTATTCTTGCCGGTTATGAAATAAATGTGATTGTGCTGGCTTTATTGTCAATCTGGCACAACCAAATTTAAAAAATGGGCACAATCGACTCAAATACGAATATTTAGTACTCATTTCTTACAAATTACTGCAGTACCTCTGACCGGGAGATGCTAGGATTCGGGTCTCGAGGGTGGCAAGAATTTCGACACTAGCTACATAGCTAAGTCGAATTCAGCCGCTATCTGGAGGAGAATTCTCGTGGCCAGCTGCTCTGATCGGTGGGTTTCCGTAGTTTTTTCCGGTCAACACCAGTCAAATCCCAGAGCAGCATCCTAACAAACAGGCCACGGAGCGCGCGCGATCTTTCCTTCCTCTTCCTTTTCCTATCCTCACTACGTACTTGTAATCACTTGCACTTACATTCACTACTCTACCAAACAAGGCGGGAGACTACGCAGGAGCTTAGAGTTAGTCGCTGCAGGAGCGATGCCCCCTTGGTGAGAGATACCTGGTTGGGGAAAACCTGCTAGCCTACGAATAGCGTCACCGCCAGCTCCACAATAAAAATATGGGGTAATACTCTTACGGGAGAAATCACCTTAGCTGTTGACGTGCCCGGAATCACTAATCAATCACAACTGATGTATAATCTTGCACATATTCTCACCATTATGGTGTTTTAATTTTGTTGGCAGTATTGATATCAGGTATACATTGGATAACAATATTGAACATTCTTGAAGAGGGATGGATTCTAAATTACAAAAGGAATCATCATCTGAAGAAGAAATTGAATATATTACGTGCTTTTGACAAAAAACTTGTTACATTGATATCAATTTAATTGCAATCAAAATGAAAAAAAAATTATGTTTTGAAATTTTTTAATTCAAAAGTTTGCTAAAAATAAATGTCTGTTATGAATAACACACATGATAATTTGTAGAAAATCTCTCCTACAACACACATCCAGACAAGTCTCATACATCATATTTTACAAACGTATATTATCATTGAAAGTATAAAAACGTTTTCTTTCCAAGTGTTTTCTCATTGTATTGTGTGCTTTTGAAATTTAAAAACATCTTCAAAACGTCTTATTCAGTTATCTTTAATCTCCTCCTCGCCCTTTTTAATTCTTTCTCTTTTTCTTGTGTATTCTTTCTCCTTTTCTTCCCTCTCTCTCTCTCTCTCTCTCTGTCTTATTACTTTGAAAGTTGGAGTTGAAGCTGCAAGTTTAACCATTACAGTATTCGTTCTCCGAATTTCTTCATAAAACAATTATTATCGCCTCAAATGGCTCCCTGCGAAGCTTTAGTTTACATTTCTTTCTTTGAATCTCAATTTCAATATCTTTCAGAACAATTACTTCTTTTCTTTACTTACGTAATATTAGTAATTTTCTTACTTTTCTGACCCAAATCTTTGTGGTTTCTTCCAGTCAATCTAATCTTTTACGAACGATATTTAAAGAAATGAAATGATTATTAGCTTATTAATGAAACATTTTTATGAAGATGATACGTAATAGTATCAGAGGAATAGTAAGTCAATGTTAGTTAATGTTAAACCAGTGTTAATTTATAGTTAAAATTATACGCGTTTAATAATTATAGTGGAGCTTGCACCGCTTTGTTCTCGTTTCATTATAACTGTGAATGTGAAGCAAGGCTCAGACCTCAAGACGTGTTCTTCCGCCTGACTCGCGAAAACAGCACTTCTATACTAATCTACTCGTACAATGGTTAAACTTGTTTAAAAATATATATTTAATTATACCTACACAAATTAACTGGGTTTTTTTGAAAGCTAGATTGCGTGGTGCTCATTTGAGTATTTAGCCTAATCTTTGTGTGTGTTTTACACTGTCATTTATGTTCTTGTTAGTAAGGTTTACTGTAGTCGTATAAAAGTATAAAGCATAAAAAATTATACCAGTATTATTGTAAAATACTTGTTTTTGCTGTAGTTTGTAGAAATTTCAAAATGCCTGAAACAGCCACGGTTGCTATTGCAACGAATATAGAGGTATCAGAGGAAAACATCGTCCGATCGCAGTTACTAGAAAATTCCAAAGCATTGCTTGAACATAGATTCAACGAAGAGATGAATAACATTTGCATAGAAAAAGCAAAAGTGCAAATGTGCACTCATCACATCAAAATGGTGTACTACCCAGTGATTTATGCAAGTTTCGAAAAGGTTTTATTTGTTGTTTTTTCAACGATATAATTGAGCTAGTTGTTTCATGTGAACGTTGTAATTTAAATACAAATGTTACTAGTTAGTATCAAACAACGTTTATATTTTGCAAACAAAATATAGGAATTTCTTATGAAGCAATTAGAAAATCAGTGTAATTTTTGATCTTATGGATCTATTATTTTATTTCCACTAAGTGCACTATTCAAATAATAGCGCATAGCCCCGAAAAAAAATGTCTGATTGTACACTAACACTTAGTTTTTCGTTTTATAAGTAAAATTACGAAATATAATATTGTAACTTCTAACCATCTAACATTTTGTTCCATCAACTTGCTAACACTAGCTCTTTGCAACATCAGTCTGTAAGAAGATTATGGACACCCAGCTTCTAATAACAACATGATCAAGCTCTCTCGACCCTAGTGATTAAGTTAAGTGGACGTGAACAATTATTTTACAGGAGCGTAACGATACGGAATAAAATTGCATGAATAATCAAACAACTCGAATTATCTTTAGAATTTATGATTTTACGAAAATTACGCTATAATCGTAAATACACCTACACCCATCATCAACAAGAATACGAGGAAATCAACCTTATCTAATTATTCTTGAGCAATTATCAGAATCCAATAGTACACTTGTCTTATTTTATCTGACATTTTGGCTATAAGATGACTTATCAAATATTTACCACAGCAAGATATATAATTTTCTACTGTCCAATTATTTCTACTTAAAGCAATTAGAAATAACAAAACTCACTTTTAACGGTCAGCGTCCGTTAAGGACTTCCATAGTGCGCCGTCCGATACAATCAAGATAAATGATTTGTTTCACAAGAGGACACACGAACACACACATTAAAGAAACGATGTTTTTATATATCGGAAATTTTGCGTATAAAAATGTGGTAATTTGAAAAGTTATGTAATTTGAATCATGGCCAGTATCACAAATGACGGACTTGGTTGGCTCTATGTGTTATATAGGCCTTATTACCTTAATAAACATAACACTGTTGGGTGGGAATACGAAGCTTTGAAAGCATAATGCCAAGCTTAGGTGATGTGCGGGGCATTACTCGTATAAACTAATTCAATGTGAGAGATTTAAAAATCGGTACTCCGTACTTTTTAAAATCTCACGCATAAAATTCTCCATATTGTCACACCCAAGGTTCGTTATCGAGCCACACGGTGGCGTCGATTGTCAACCACAGCGTCGAGCTCCGGCGGCGTGGGTGTGCGCCGAAGTCAACGAGGGCGGCCCGGGCCTAGCTCAGTCGGCCAACTTTGTCACCTGCTTAGAATCTAACTCGGATGGAAGGAGTCGTAAGGCGTTTGCTAACTACAGAAACAATTCAGTGGTTGGTAAAGCAAATAAAAAGGTTTATTCCCGCCTAATAATAGGCCGGGGAAGTTACAGTGATTCAAAGAGTTAAGAAAGGCCCTACCTGATGAGCTCAGTTAGAAACGAAAAAAAAATGAGATAAAACTTAAATCTAAAAAAAAAAGAGAAAGAACGAGAATTACAATTAAATTCCTTTACAGGCCCCAACAAACTCTAGGCCATTCGCCTTCTGGCTGACAATAATGAGGAAACAAGTGCCTAAGCGCGGCACAGCAATGCACAATAGTTCTTTGGCGGTCGTTGACCGAAGTTTATGCCTGAATGGGGCGGCGTGTAGGCAGCCCTCGGCGTCGGCGGCGGGGGTCGCGGCTTCTCTCCGTCTGGGTCGGCGGCTGAGATGGCCCTGCCAGGCCGAGAAACGTCCTTCCACAGTAGCTACCAAAGGAGCGGCGGCGGCGACAGCGGCTGCGGCGGTGACGGCGGCGGCGGCGACGGTCAGCTGGCCCGGATCGTGAATGATCGCGAATTCCGTTCACACAAATTAGCAGTTCTCACGGAAAGTTCTCTGGAGTTATCACGATCACGAATCTCGGAGAAAACTAGTCACCGGTCACTGCCCACGGCAGAGCTCAGTGTCCACGAACTAAGTCCCAAAATAATAATTCTCCCTCGAACGCGGCGCCGGAGCTATCGCTTACTCCGCGGCGCTCGCCACCCAAGACAAGTCGAGTACACGTAGCCCTCGAACGCGGCGCCGGAGCTGTTACTCGCTCCGCGGCGCTCGCCCCCCCCAGCTCAATCGAACAAGAAGAAGTGATGCTCTCCCCTACGCCGCTAGCGTGGAGGTCTCCTCGTTCCGCCACCCCGAAAATTCAAAAGTGCCCCAAAATCGCTCCCACCCCACGGAATTTTGCCCCTGATTGGCTAAGTGCTACTACGCCGTAATTTTGTCCTCGGCCAATCAGGTCCGATGATTCTAGGAATTTTCCGTAGCCCTATCTCTGTCTGGAAAACGCTCTCCGTCTGACTTCGGAAGTAGGTCAGTAAAGGGTACGCGGAATGTCCGTTGGGACCCCTGGAGAAAACTGCGAAGGACGGTCTGGGTACTTAGTGCGCATGATACCCGGAACGGCGGGATCAGCACACGTCTCTAATCTCTTCTTCGGCGCCCGGGTGCGTGACGGGATGAGGGTCGACTCGCGGACGATGGCCATAAACTTTAGAGGAGCGCGTGCTGTCATCCCTTCCATTAGCGGAGGGGGCGCGCCGACCCGGCTGGCGGCTGCGGGAGGTGGACGGTTCACATCGACAGTTATTTGTGAAATTTAAAAAGTATTAAAAATAGCGTACCGCTACAATATAGATATTAACCGCGTAAGTTTTCTTGAGCCCTAGTTTCGCTATGAACGAGAGAAGTATTGGTTATTTCGACGACAGGACTTTTATATTAAATCTGTTGCTTGTTTTCCGGTGCAAAATAGTTTCTATTACAAGGGAGACATTTCTGATCATTAGAGTTTGTCAACAACTCTCGCCACTAACATTTATTTTTAATTCAACTAATGTTAGTGTAGGATTGGGGGTTGCTATTCCAGAGCCTAAGGAAACGTGAGCGTGTAATACCATAAGGGTCCCATCAGCCATAATTGCAACTAAATTTCTCACGAAGGGATCGAACGGAAGTTTTCGTTCTCCGAAGTCTTGCTCAACGTCACGTGAGTGATCCTCTTGAAGACACGTTTTCAAGGACCCCCGAAACGCGATAACGAGTATACGAGCCCCCACGGCAGGGCGGTAACCAACCCGTCGCCCTAATGCATCCGTAATCTCCTGGGAAACGCGAGATGTTATCCTACTTGATCCGAGCTGGATGGCCACTTACTCGACATATCGTCAACATCCTCGCTTAGTCCGACCTTCGCTAAACCCTTGGCGGATGGTCAGTCGGCGGGCGAGCAGTGTTGCCACGTTTCTAATACGAATGGTCTCTAGAATACTTTTAAAAAATATCAACAAAAAAGATTGATACAACAGCTCAAATTTCTTGCATTATTTGCAACGGTTACGAACACTAGTTGAACCTGCAAAAATTTTCCATCCCGCTAACGTCTTTGTCCAGAATGGGATTCGAAACCGAAAGATCGATTTCGCGAGAAAATAAACTAAGGTATTCCGGTTGAGAGCATGCGAGTAACTCTATTGAAAAAAGTTCAACTACGAAACTTTCAGAGATTTCAAAGAAAATTATTTTAAAAACTGTATTGCTAAAAAACATTATTTTATTCGATTACAAAAATAAAGAAATGAATTTAAACCGATTTTGAGAAAATCTTATACAGTAGAACCTCGCTAATCCGAAATGATGGAATATTCAAACAATATTTGGGATGGAGAAAAAGAAACCAAATAAATATGTAATAATGTTTATTTGCTGTGTAAAGAAAGAATTTTATCATTACTGTGGAACTGAGCAACTAATTACAGAAAAGTAAGTTGTCGAAATGAAAAGTTTATTGCACTGATAACTACGATGTATATTCCAAATTAAAGTAGCAGTAATTTTCACTTAAGAGGAATACCCAAAATCGGTAACCGTCTTTTGCCGTAAAGAATTGAATCTGCTTGGTAATGCGGTCGCGCTTGGTAATGGTGATGATGCGATCGCTACACTACGAAGACATTTTCTCACATCGCACGCTAAGTTGCACTGTCTGGTAATCCTGTAGAATCCGAACAGACTCCAATTAGACTCCAATTAGTTCGGATTACCGAAGTTCTACTGTATACGCATTTTCTTTAAATTATCACTATTTCACAAAAAAATCAGAAAAACTAGTATTTTAAAACTCACATACCTAGCATAAATCTATAATTTTGAAAATATATATCATTAAGAAAAATATTCCTTCAAATATATAGTTATAGGTCAACGTCGACAGTTTTTTTCAATTTTCAAAAATTCAGAAGCTCTTCTGAAAATCGGAACTGCGCAGTTTCTTCGGCCTACTTTCGTTTATTCGAGAAAAAGCTTTAAAATGGAAAGCTTAGAGGCATTTTAAGAAAATTTGTGCGGTTTAAGCGCTAATGTTGTTTACAGATGGACGGTCGGAAGGACGCACCGACAGATGAACCGACGTCTAGAGAAAAACCCTTTTAGACAGACACTAATTAAATCGATTAATTTTAGGGCATGCATATCGCGTGCTAAAAGGTAAATTTTTAGCACTAGTGGTAAAAGTGAGACGATGTGCAAGTGTTCAGATAAATCTGTGAATGCAACAAAGAAAACAAAAAACATTCGTTTGGCTACATAAGATACTCTACTGGCCTTAATATATCGTAGAGTCCATTTAAGAGATTTGTATATTTGAATTGAAATAAAATGAAAGCCAGTGTAATTGGCCTAAAAAAAAGTAAGGCTGCCAAAAAGAGAGTAACGCACGTAGTAAAAGTGATTTTACTTCGCTCGTAATATTATGTGTCGCAACCTTTTAAATTTGCAAAATAAAATGCAATATGTATCATAAATAATCTTTTCGATATCAAGAACCTACAGAATGTGAATTCTGACTACATTGGTATACCACAAAGTAATGTCCTAAACATGGAAGCAAGAAAAATCACTTAGCATTTTATTTGGTGTCAGGGACCCACAAAACGTGTTTTTCTCTCAATAAGTCGACGCAGTATCCTGCAGCTTTACATATCATTCTCTTTCAGTGAAGCAGAGGTAAAAAATTGAAAAGTTTCATTTGAAAAGGTTTCCACGCTGGCTTCTTCGTTTCATCTGAAAACGCCCGTTCACAATTTCTGAGTGGTCAGTTCTCACTCCTCTCCTACATATAACCGGCAATATGTGGCAGATGTTATCTACAGAAGACCCGCTTAGTTAGCAGTCACGCCCTATATCTCTTATGGCGCAAACCAGAAAACATCCTGTAAACGTTAGTACACAGTTTTAAGAGAGAAATTACATCAGAGCGCCACGTTTCATATAAACCAGCGGATTTCTGACCGTCCGTCCGACCGTCCGTCCGACCGTCCGTCCGACCGTCCGTCCGACCGTCCGTCCGACCGTCCGTCCGACCGTCCGTCCGACCGTCCGTCCGACCGTCCGTCCGACCGTCCGTCCGACCGTCCGTCCGACCGTCCGTTTCTCCGTCCTTTCCACCGTCCGTTTCTCCGTCCTTTCCACCGTCCGTTTCTCCGTCCTTTCCACCGTCCGTTTCTCCGTCCTTTCCACCGTCCGTTTTTCCGTTCCACCGTCCGTTCATTCGTTCCACCGTCCGTTCATTCGTTCCACCGTCCGTTCATTCGTTCCACCGTCCGTTCATTCGTTCCACCGTCCGTTCATTCGTTCCACCGTCCGTTCATTCGTTCCACCGTCCGTTCATTCGTTCCACCGTCCGTTCATTCGTTCCACCGTCCGTTCATTCGTTCAGTTGTTCGTTCGTCCCAGAGTCCATCCGATTCGTTCGTCCGTCCATCCATCCATTCGTCCGCCCGACCATACGTACATACATTTGCCTCTCCGTCTGACCATTCACACGTCCATCTCCTTCCCTCTGGCACACCCGGCCATCCACCTGCCTGCTCCCACCAGACCGCCTGCCGGCATCCGCCTACCCGCCTATCCACCCTCTGGCAGTGCCTACACTCCAAACTTCTGACGCCACGCCCCTTCTGCCGCTGTAGCACCCATCGCCCTCCCTTCGGCCCGCCTTCTCCTCGTCACCCTTTTCCTGCAGCGTTCCTCTCGCCGCTCGCCCATCCACTCGCTCGCCTTCCGCCTTCCGTCTCCCACTGCTCGCGTCCCTCTCCATACCCTCCAACCGTCATAGGTAGAGACAGGATTTTTATGTAATTACATACTTTTTGCCATTCAACTTACCGTTCTCAAAATTGTAATCTTAGCGAATCATCGCCCTCCGAACACAATATCCAATTTTTTCGTTACATATTTAGTACTATATTACATATTTTGTATATTCTGCCGTATCCGCAATATGTTTTCTTCACTTGTCAATTTTCGTTAATTTTATTACAGATTTTTTATGAAAAGAAGTATTTTTTTAAAAAATCAGCATTTTCTCTATATTATTGGTGACATCTAGATGTCAAAAGTATCACTGATATCGCGTTTTTAGACCTGTAACCTTAGTTTTCGAGAAAAATTTGCGAAGACCCGGATTACAATAGATGAAGCGCAGTCGCGTGTAGTGAAGGACTTAGTTTGGGTAAGCCATAAAATATATATGGCCGGTAAGCCATACATTAGTTTAAAAAAGTTGGCTACTAAATTTCATTACACATGTTTCCGAAGTAGTAGTTAGAGTAATGTCCGGCGTTGGCATTCCCGCCTTAACAACTTTTTTATGATCTTTAAAGTTCGGCGAAACAAAACTCTTCATCAATCAATCTCGAATCACGCACGTGTGTCCGTCTACACGCTGGCTGCAGTGGAAAAATTCACGTTCGTGCTCTTCCTGCCGAAACTCTAGCGGACGCAAGATTACTGACTGCGTATCCTCGGGTGTAACACACATGATAGTTTCACTTATAACGATAAACTAAAATCTGAATTAGCACATTCATATACTACACTTGGAATTATGCAATTCAATTTACATACACCTATTTGCATTTACCATTAAAAGCCGATATTTTCTTTTGAAACAGTGTTTTCATTCAAACGAGGTCTCGCATCTCGGTCGATTGCAGGCCCCACGAAACTCACAAGCACACCCCATCGCACCCCGAGCTTCCTGACGCCCCGCGCGCCTCACACACATCCATGCTTGGCAAGTGCGGGCATTTCATAACTAGGAGCATAAAACATCACGCTTTCAATAAATTAGAAGATTTATTTTAGAAATACAGTAATATTTATTTTCTGTTAGACATAAAGTAAAGTTACAGAGTACGCATTGCGTACCTTGCGTACACGAAGGACAAATGATAACGATCTAAGGCATTTATTTTATTACGGAGAGTTTCGATTACATTATCGTTGGTTTTGGGTAGATTGGCCGTTCCCAACTCATTCACAACAACGCACAGTTAAAATGATCATAAAATGGTGTAATCGGCAGAGCAAGGAAATACGCTACTTTCTACATGAGGGGTGTCCAACTAGCAAGGACTCAAGGAACACAAGTAAAACATTTAATACGGTTGCGGGCGATATTTTCATTACTCAGGCGATCAGCACCTGACTTTCGCTGCTCTTTTGTTGATTTCGGCTGCTCTGAAACGGGAGGGGGTGATTGAACCATGCGTGATATCAGGCCACCAAGCGTAACGCAGTGAACACATTGGTATGATTTTAAATTTCTGAGTTTACGAGAAAAGATCCTTAAAATCTAAACTTAACCTATTTTTTCTTTAAAAGGGCTTGACCCGGCAGGCAGCGAGTACTACGCTTACAATGTCCTCGCTGGATATCGATGGACAGGATTTTCATTTCTTTTGGTTATTTAAGGTCGCACCAACCAGTAGGCCATTAGCGACCACTATTGGATGTAACGTTATGGCATGAGGATGAAACGATATGGTGATGATAAGGGGTGAAAGGACGAACACATACAACCATGCCCGAGGCGGGACTCGAACCCGCGACCCCACTGTCCAAGATCACTACGGCACTACTACTTAGCCATCTCGGTCACGGGGCCGACGGATTTTCCTTTTGACTAATAACCTTTCGCGGGCCACACTAAATGGCAGCGCGGGCCTCATGCGGCCCGCGGATCGCCAGTTGGGCAACGCTGCTCTATTTCTAGGGAGTCTAGCGTGAGGCGCCTGGCCAGCAGCGCAGCGTCGCGAAACCCGAGAGCAGCCCTGGGGGCTGTGCGCCGCTCTTGGCTGCGTGGGCGGGGGGAAGGCGACGCCCGGCGCCCGGCACGCAGGCGACGCCATCGAGGGCCTGCGTTACGCGCCATTACGTCGCCGACAACACTCATCCCCTCCCCCGGCCCCTAAGCGAAGTGGGAGAAGGTAAGAGATCGAAATCGACAAAGGAAAAATTTGCCGTTTTCCGGCGCACGATTATAGTATAACTTTCTCTACTGATAAAGAAATCCTTAAGGTGAGAAAGTAAATAAATAAAGGGTCTTCTTGGGGCGCTAGTTGTATTGATGAATGATTGTTTCCGGGTACGTACACTGCTGTGCCTATTATTACCGTATGCGAAGAGCGTGTGTTTATCGAGGAAGGTGGCGGTGATCTTACTTCGCTGAATGGGAATGTTGCATGCCACCTACACGTTATTTTTCGGGGATTTTCCCCAATCAGGTATCTCCTACCAGCGTGGCACCGCCCAAGTCGGGTATTAGCCCAGTAAAGTGTAATGCATGTTTCTTATCGTGAGAGGTGGAGGTGATCTCCCGCTGGATAGCGAGATTCGGCGCCGATCTGACCCGTTCACTTGCGGGAATTTTCCCCAACGTGTTCTCTCTCCTCAGCATAGCACCGCCCCAGCCGGGAGAAGCATTATACTCTCTACAGATAACCGGACATGTGTAGTAGTGTAGTGCAAATGTGTGTATGTGTATGTATGGGATAGCAAGGGAAGGCAAGGCAAGAGGAAGGAAAGAATGCGCGCGGTCCGAGACCCTTTTGCTGGAGTACTGCTCCGGCATTCGCCTAGTGTTCATCGGTTGATTGATTGATTGATTCGTGTTACCGGGCGCGTCAACTACTTTGGTCACTAGTCCCGTAAGTGTAGTGCGTGTTTTTTTTCTCGGGAGGTGGCGATGATCTTTTCCCCTCCGGATGGCGAGATCTGGCGCCGACCTACCGTCGACTAGCGGGGTTTCCCCTCAACCAGTTATCTCCCACCAGCGGGACAAGCTCTAAGCTCCCGACCGGTCTCCTGACATGTGTGGTAGTGTAGTGCATATTAGTGTAAGAGTGTGTGTAAGAGGAGAGGATAGGACAAGGAAGAGGAAGGAAAGATCGCGCGCGGTCCGTGGCCCGTTTGTTAGGGTACTGTTCCGGCATTCGCCTGGTGTTGATCGGAGAAACCACGGAAAACTACCGATCAGAGCAGCCGGCCACTAGAATTCTCCTCCAGACAGCGACTGAATTCGACCTAGCTGACAAGCTAGTGTCGAAAATCCTGCCGCCGTCGGGACTCGAACCTAGGAACTCCCGGTCAGAGGGACTGCAGTGACATCAGGTTGATGCATCGAGCCATCTCTCCCGGTAGTGTTCATCGGAGGAACTACCGATCAGAGCAGGTGACCGCCAGAATTCTCCTCCAGACAACGATTGAATTCAACCTAGCCATCTGGCTAGTGTCGAAAATCCTCTCACCGTCGGGACTCGAACCTAGGACCTCCAGTCAGAGGCACTGCAGTGACATCAGTTGATGCCCTCAGCCACCTTTGCCGAACACCGACACGAGTCACCCCTCGCCCCCTAAGAAAAGTTGGAGACGATAAGACATCGAAATTGCCAAAAAAATGAGGGTCTCCATGGGACGCTTTTATTGGATTGATTAATTATTTCCGAATGCGTAACCTGCTAAGCACATTAGTACCATAAGGCAGTGCATGTTTACGAGCGAAATGGCAATGTTATTCCCTAGCTGGATGATGAAATTCAGTGCTAATCTACAATTTGGATTGTTGAGTTTTCCCCTTCCAGGTATCTCCCACAAACTGATCACCACTCAAAATCAAAGGACTGCATCTAGCTATTTAGTTGGTGTTAAAAATTTGACTCCTTAGGTCCCTAAAATAGAAACTCTAGTTTGCGCAGTGTAACTTAAATTAAAACATCTACATCGTTTCGTACACATAGCTGTTTCGTTCTGATACATACATGTTTCATTCTCTAACTTTCTTGGAATGAATAATTCTATCCTATAGTTGTTTTATGCATGGTGTGACCTTGATAATTTATTGCTTGTGAACCTCCTATTAAACTACATCTCCAAGAAAACATTCAGCATATCTTTGTATCTGTTTTTGAAGTTTTCTCGTAGTATGTGCTATCACCGACAGTTGATGAGAGCTCAGGAGAGTATTTTATCGCCCATAAACTCACCTTTTTTTTCACAGCAACCTCACTTTAAACTTTTGTTTACTCTACTTCCCTCAAAAACGTTTACAACATTTTTAATAAGTTCTCAAGAAAATAAAGATTGTAACAGAATTTTATACCTGCAGGAACCAAACGAATTGGAAGGCAACAAGAGAGTATGAAACTGAATCTTTTCTGAATTCTCGTAGTCATTGTTACTAAACTATAGCGCAAACATTATTTGCCCAAAAGAAGTAATGTGATTATTTATTGCAATAACTACCACTAAATTAAACATGAATTAAAATATGTTTGTTATGAAAATATAACTTAGATACCCGTGAAAAGGAAGATAGTTGAAAGAAACCCTGGGAAATCAGGACTGATCATCTTTGTATTTTATTTACGTATAAATAATATTTGATTACAAATCTTTATGAATGAACATAGAGAAACTATTCAAATGTTAGAAGATTTTGTGGCGACATACATTTAGCTAAAGGATAACCTACTTATTTGATAGTATTGTATTACTTTAGTATAGTAATAGTAACTTTCATAGAATAGGATTACTTTAAACAGTGGAATCACTTGAAGAAAAATGGGTTTAATTTGTAATTGTTTTTTTTTCCTTCCTAGACGATAGTTTTGGAACGTAAAGTATTGGAATGAGCTCAACTATACTACCTACAACGCCCGCGAAGCGTCATTTCGACTCCTTGGATATTGACCCAATCGTGAAGGTTCTGTTTCATACATTTCAGCGCTGAAACTTTTTCATGTCTTCTAGTATTTCAGATACCCTGAAGAAAAAAGCGTGCATTCCTTTCGATTTGCATTGATTCCAGGTCTCTAGTTCAATAATGTTATGTTATGAATCGTGAGTTGTTTCGTCAAGATACAGCAAAAACAAGTATTGAAAATAAAATTATTATCACATGAAATAAAAGCTTATTATCACCTGAAGGTTGGATGACAAACTATTTCTTCTTAATACGCATATAAAGGAACATATTTCGAGTATAGAAAATATTTTTCCTATTCAGGAGGGCAATTTGGTGTCCAGATTATGATAATGTGGCCAGATATAATTTGTTTTTCACTCTTATTTATTGAGCCATGAATTTCAAATTAATAAGGAAGGTTTGAGAAGAAGTAAAGTCTAATTTCATGGATTTTATCTGAAAAAGTATTTTTCTTTAGTATGAAATAATACATTTACAAACCATAGGCGTTTCGTAAGTCAGATGAACGAAGTTCATACGCCGGCATTTTGCTTCAAAACTTGATGTATTTATACATTTTATGGTATACAAACCGAATAAAAGCATCACAAAATTGTGACTTGTGAGGGATTGTCATTAAAAAGGTGTGTTTCAGTTTTTTTTCCATTCATTTGAAAAAATTGGGAAAGTATTGAAAACAGAGAGGAAATTCTTGAAAAATGTAGCCACGAACCACTCATTAGAATACACAGTAGATATTGATCAAACGTCTGGATAGAATTATACCAAGTGTGCTTGAAAACGTTGGGCTGTACAAGCCATTAAAATTTTGGATCATCCAACTGAATATATTTTATGGTGTATGCATTATAAAGTCAGTAAAGTAGAAAGCAATTACAACCCGAAAAAAATTAAGTGACATTTAGAACAGGAGATTAAATTTCTTTGAGAACTTCGTCAAGTTCCTATTAGTGTGAAACAAACACACATTTGTAATATATGTGTTTGTTTAAAATAATATTTTTAAATAAAATAAAAGTATAAATAATATTGACTTATTGTGAGACAGTAAGGGAAGTGCAATGCAATGGAAACATATTTCTGACTCATGTGAAACTGCTCTTACGGAAATTTAATTGTTTATAACAGTTTTATATTGTTATTTTTACAAAAATATTATTCACAAATAAAAGTTTACATTTCAACATATTATTTTGTCCTTTTATATTCCTATTCCGTCCAAATGTTTCTTTAACTTTCATTCTACGGATTAGTATTGGCAACAATTATTAAAAATACATTTACATTGTGCCACAAAAATTCCATTATATACTAAATAATTATTAATGCGTTTTTACAAACGTAGAAAAGTTTCTGCAATATTTCTTGTTAAGAATTATCGTTGAAGGCTCCGAGTCGAAACGACTTCGCTGGGCGTTGCAGGGAATATTAGAAAGCCAGGCGTTCTAATGTGAAGCAGTGCAGAGATACACACAATTTTGTATTCGGACATCGGTTGGATGGAAGGGTGGCTAGATGGTTGCGAGATGTGTGTATCACGACTAACTCTGGCAGATTAGAAGCCTTTGAGCTGAATGTTGGTAAATAGAACCAATGTGACATTTTCAAAATTAAAAAAAAAGTCTCTTCGAGGAACAAACATTTTGGAAAATTATCCTATGAAAACTTTAGGCGATAATATTGTTCACAGACGGACAAACGAACCGTCGGATGGTGTTTTGAAAAAAACACTTTTTAACGTGTCAGTGACTTTCCCCATCATTTCATAATTGTGTCTTATATTACGTATATTACAGCTTTAACATGCAAGAGAAAGTAATATGCTGTAAAATTTGTTAGCAAATCATTTAATTCATTTAAAATATGCTTAGATGTTAGTAAAAGTTATATTATTTTGTTAATTTAATAATTTGTGTATATGAATGAATTTATTGACGAAATAACTCAGGTTATATATCACTCATGATTGGTTGATTCATTGGTAATTTCCGAAAAACGTTCTAATATTTCTTATCGTAATATGAATGTTCGATGGCAGAAAATATTTAATAAAAGATTAAATCCTAGTTTTAACGTAACGTACGGGTTTGTATTTGAAGACGTTTGCATATTAATAACTTTTATTGGTAAGTGGGTGGATATTAATACCAGGTGCCTTAACTTCCATGTCATTATTTCAATTTCAACTTTTTAAAAGGATGTAATTTGGTCTCTTTAACCTCTCTTAGTTATTACGGAAACCAGTGTAATTTACGGGAACTCAAA
The DNA here is from genome assembly GCA_031308135.1 of Acheta domesticus. NCBI lineage: Eukaryota > Metazoa > Arthropoda > Insecta > Orthoptera > Gryllidae > Acheta > Acheta domesticus. The sequence continues at coordinate 167,057,866 of JAHLJT010004567.1, forward strand.
CCTTGCTCATTATTTCCTAATCACAAAGCTATATCACAATTCCTTGTTGTAGTCATTAGCCTCGAAACTGTAGTTCATGTTATAATCGGGAGTTCCTGCCTTGCTGGAATGTGAGATCCGGTGCCGCCCTACATACCATGACTCCCCCCTCCCAGGTATTTCCGAGCAGCTGGGTGCGCCATAGTTGAGGCAAGGTCTAAGCTCCCGCGTTGTCTCCTGGTATGTGTGGTGGTGTAGTGCATGTAAGAGTAAGTGTGTATACGTATGAGTGTATGAGGAGAGAGGGCGACGAGAGAGGAAAAACCACGCGCGACCAACGAACAATTTGTTAGGGTACTTGTCCGGCTTCCCCGGCATTGGTAATAGAAACCACAGAAAACTATCGACCAGAGCACATGGATTCTACAATGTTCCTCCAGACGAATTGCATGTGACGTGTGTAGCTGGCAAAAATTTTCCACCGACGAGAATCGACTTCTCTGACCTATCACCGCCAATGAAGCTGCAGAGGTAATGATGGTGCTGGTGACCTATCGCAGTCAGGATTTTTTAGTATTATTTTGGCCATTATAGTACGAATTCTTGGTTAATTCCTTTATCCGCTTCTCCTCATTAGGTTTGCTGCTTCCTTAGACTTCAAGTCCATCCGTGAACTGCCTCATCTCCTTGTCTTTCCCGCATAGAAAGTTTCCAAGTTCTGCTTGCGCAGAGACAAGGAGAAAACTGGTTGTAGGAACACGATGTGACGAGGTACGCCTCAAGCCTCCAAACTTCCACCGGAGTATTAGGTACACAGTTCTAAAAAGTTCGTATAAAAGCACAGAAACTTTGCAGGAATACGCACGGGAAATAATGGGACAGGAAGATAAAAAGCAAAAAATGTTACCTTCAATATCTGCTAAATTTTACCTTGACTTCTTATTATAGGAAATGCCGGCAGTGCTTTTGAGATAACTAATACATTCATAAGCAGTTACATGGCTCATTCATTTATTGGCAACTCTACTTTACGTAAGAGCAGCCTACATAACAAAATATAACTATGTATTTAAAACACATAGGGATTTTGTTTAGAAAGGAATTTGAGCTTTTTCCTGAACCAAATTTCGTATTTTTTGTTTTAAATGAAAAGTAGTGGGTCCTAGGAGTGTTATTATTTGCTATTCTTAACAGATTTTTACGAACATTACATTTTCATATTTTAAAATTAATAGAATGAAGGCCTATCTATCTGCATTTGTCATTACATCGAATCAACACCAACTACATTGTGTAGTTGGATAAAGTTGGTCTTGGCCATTTCGTTGGTCGAGTTGCAATTGATCTATCATAGACAGTCGAAGTTTCGAGAAATTGTTAGGGAAGCAATGGTAGAGAGAATTTTGAGTTCGAAGATTGGGTGTTTGTGAAAATAAAGATTAGTGAGTGCTTTTTACATATAATCTCCAGCAATCGTTTGACACGTGACTCTTTACAAGAAAATCGGTGTTTATATTAATGTGCTGATTTACGTTTTTTAGTTAAAGAGGTTAGCAGAATACTCTACCAAGATCCATTGCAACGTCTATGTACAGATATTGGTAAAAATGAAACCTTTCAATTGCATATTTAGAAATGTATTTAACTCTATATTCACCAAATAGTGATTGTATTGATCCACAATTTAGAAACCACTTTCATTTCATTATTCTTGGTGAAGAATATGAACGGCATGAAAGAAGAACGATATGAAAGAATATTTTGAGTTTTCGATTTTCCATGTTATACACATTATTATTTTTTCATTGTATATTATTACATTGTTTTATACATATCTATTGTGCGAAGTAATAGCATGGGTTCAGCTAGATACTAATCAAGTTAAGTTAGTAAATTTTATTAATTGTTTAATTTTATTAATTGATTCCAAGAATCAATGAGAATGCAATTGATAATATGATAGTTCTGTTAATCATAGTGAATGCTGAATTTCAGTAAAAACCATTATTATTGAATAATTACGTTTTGAGTACAAGTGGCGTTAAGAGCATGTTTTAAACTTTTTTGTTTTATTTAAGGTCGCATCAACGTCTAGGTCATAAGCGACCACTGTTGAGTTTAACATTATGGTAACTGTGAGGATGACTTGTGGTAACGATAGGGGGAGGGAGGATGAACACAAATATATCAGTTAAAGTGGTTAGCAAATTTCGTATTTTTTGTTTTAAATGAAAAGCAGTGGTTCTAGGAATGTTACTATTTGCTCTTCTTAACAGATTTTTACAATCATTACCTTTCCATATCTTAAAATTAATAGAATGAAGGCCTATCTGTCTGCATTTGTCATTACATCGATTCGACACCAACTACATTGTGTAGTTGGATAAAGTTGGCGGGACTTGAACCCGCGATCCGTCGGTTCGAGATCGTTACGACACTACTGCTTTAGCTATCTCGGCTACCGGGGATCGGCAAGTTTTCAAATTAGTTCAAATGCAATGAAGCAATATGATGATCAAGTTGCATACGCTATTTTTTGTAACAGCATTATCAAATTATTAGAAGGGATAAAATACTACTGAAACTGTAATATTAGTAGCGGTTTGTTATAAAGTAAGCTCTTGGATATGTAACTATTGGTAGTTGATTGTCAGTCGTTAATTGTTCACATGCGTGATCATATGGAAATGGATTCATTACCCAAGGAACCTCTCTTGAAATGCCAACGATGTTGGCGTTCATATAGTGTCGCAGTACTATAGTATGCAGTAGAACAGTACTATATTAAGGAATCAATGGAAAATAAGACTCGAATCGACAGGAGAATTGAATATAATGGAGAGACGACGGACATCGAAACTTGTCACTTCAAATGAAATAGTGGAAGACCTGTATTCGCTTCTCTTTCACGGATGATCTCAATTGTACGCTCCATTTACATTATTAATTATGGTTTCCGATTAGTATTTACTTATATTCCTGTTCAATACTATAACTTACAGTGTCTTTTATTGTTGATATTTCTATTTTTGTTAGTTACGAGCATGAAATCTAAGGTCATAGATGCGTTAATAAAAACGCTGGTCTTCTGACAATTATATGATGATATGCATTATTTTATTGAATAAGATATATAATGTTTCTAATAAAGTACGATTTTCGTTGCCATAAGAACTGTTTATAATATTCAAAAAATGTCTTTTGATACCCGTGATGACTTCTAATATCGAAAATTGTACATATTGAACAACGAGATAAGACAAAAGCCATAATTTTCGAAGAATACAGCATAGATAGCCTTATGCAAATTGACACAACAAATATCATGTTTATAAGGAAATTGCTGCAAATTGTGTTCTTACTTATCATATTTTTTTCTGTCTGATAAAATAGTGTTCAGTTGTCGAAAAAAATGAAATTAAAAAAACACATTTTTGGCTGTATAGGGGTGTGGGTGGCAGGACGGAGGCTAAGAAACCTTTCAAAAATATTATTTTTATGTTAGAATTATAGTGTAACCACTCATATGTAATTTGGTTGAGGGGAACTTTTTACTATCTTATCGGGGGGACCCTTTCGGTAAATGTGATAGTTGGAATATGTATTATATGCGAAATAGGAAGAATATATAAAAACGTAATTTTGTCATTTAGTTGCAGGTTCATTCCGAGAAATCCAGGATGTATTATCGATCAGCAATACGTTCGTGGCATGGTAGGCAAACACACAGTTCATTTAGACTGTGATAGATGTCTGCAGAGAAGCAAATGAAACCCATGGCTGTTCGTGTAACAAAATGTCTGCTATGTTGATTTTGCTGCACCCATTTGCAGCTGTTGAAGCCTGGCCCCTCCGTGTAGTTCCAGTAAATGAAGTTCATATATCTCTCTTCTAAACGAGACAGGTAATCCGTGAACACTTTTGAACTGAAGCTGTATGCCGATGTGATGTTTTTTATAAAAGAATTCTTCATTGCCTATAATGTGGGACAAGTTGCCGAGCTATTTAGGGCCGTTTTTACAAATGGGGTTTAAACCACAGAATAACGTTGTCCCGGGTACAGCACTCCTTCGTGCTTTCTACAATCACGAGTTATCCCCTCCAGGTGGTTTAACTACTGGAGTTTCTCAAACCACCACTCGGCCTGGGGTTAGGCTCTTATCCCGCGGCTTAACTCAGGTCGAAGTTTGCAAATGGCGACAGTAGTCAGCAGTGGTTTACAGCTGATCTATTGGAGCAGATGCGTAATTGGCGAGGTTGTTCGAAGAGTAAACGTTTGAGGTTAATTGTGTCTGCGATTTGCGAAGTGATCGGTACGTATTACGTTGTAAAAAATATATATTTATTGCAATACAAGAATCACAGTCGAATAAATATTATTTATTAGATTTTTGAATTTGCAGTCTTTTGTATATACTAATTTTTGATTTGCGGGGAGAATTCCTGAAGCGTCCAGTGAAAGTTTGATTACAATAGGTAAGTACGTATTACTAGTGATTAGAATACTGCATTAATCAGGATAAGAAGGCCCTATTATATTGCATTTATATTGCAGTCTTTCGTATCAACTTTCTTGTGGCTGAAGAGTTCCTGAAGGACTTTGAAGTTTAATTTCTGTAAGTACGTACTATCAGTATTGATTTAACGAATATTGTATTCATTGGATTATCTATATCTATACTTCTATATCTATATATATACTAATATATAAAGACAGAACTGCACTGACTTACAGCGCGATAATCTCTGAATCTACTGAACCAATACTGATGAAACTTTTATACTAGCTTCCTTTAAAGGTCTGGAGTAACATAGGCTATGATTTACAACCATAAACCTTAACATATTCACAAAATAATTACTTTTCTGGACATTTTTCGGCTAGCATTACATCGTAGATTCAAGAATGCATCAATGTTAATAGTTTAGGTTTGCGCCACCTGAGGCGCAGTCTTCGTGAAAACTGAGGATGTCTGAGATCTACTGCTCATTGCATCAACAGCCAGAATTATTACGAAATTCACTGGGGTTTGAATACGGCTATTTACACATGTCCGTGGATGTTGGTTCAGAACATTTGTGTATCGTTTGAAATACACCCGTAACAACAGTGGTAAGGAATGTCACTGTACATGTACATGTAATAAGTAATAATATACAGTATAATGTTGAGTTAGGTTGAGAGAGTAAAATGTACAAAAATATACAATGTAGTTGAGTAAGGTTGAGGTAGTAAAAAGTACAGAATGTATAGTAATGTACAATGTACATGACATAGATATCGTATATTTTCAAAACAACCTCTTATTTACAGAAATTTGTGAATTCTAAATTGTTGAAAACAATGGTGAAACGGAAGACGCATTTGTCAAAACATACTACAAGTACGAAAAGATCGGCAGAATATAAAAGTTCAGAAGAGCGACTTACTGAAGACAACAACACTACAAGGAGAGAAGTCAATTTCAATAATTCCCTAGGAAGCAGCTCAGCTTTTCATTATGACCCCCAATTTGATTATTTGCATTGTTCACATATTCACATTGGTCATATGGAAAATGTTTGTATGTTTTGTGGAGCAAACAAAATTGGCATTCGAACATAATAGCATGTGTTGTTCTAATGGGAAAGTTAAGTTAATGCCTTTAGTGGAGCCTCCTGACATTTTGAAAAGCCTGCTACTTGGTGAACATCCTTTATCAAAGCATTTCCTACGCCATTTGAGACAATACAACTGTCTTTTTCAGATGACATCTTTTGGTTGTACAGAACATAAAGAAGGATTTTACATGCCTACATTCAAAATTCAGGGCCAAATTTATCATCGCATTGGTAGTTTACTTCCAAAAACGAACCCTGGATTTCTGCAGGTGTTTTTCCTTTCTGAAGCACACCAAATGTCTTTGCGTCAAAATATTGTACCTAATTTAAATCCAGAAATTATACAAATGATGCAGAGTATGTTGCACACACACAATCAGTATATTAAAAGTTTCAAGGCTGCCATAGAACAAGCACTTCCTAATATTCTGGATTACAAAATACTTATCCGAGCTGACATTATCCCTGTCAATTATCACAGAGGTTGTTTCAACCAGCCAACAACAAATGAAGTGGCTATATTACTGGTGGATGAAGATAAATGGCACCGAGGTATTGTATTGCACAGTAGAAATGGAAGGTTACAGCGTGTTTCAGAGCTATAGCGTGCTTATGACCCTCTTCAGTATCCTCTCATATTTGTTAATGGAGAAGATGGGTATTCTATTAATATTCCACAATTAATATCAGGAAGAGGAAACCAAAACCTTTCAAAGAAAATATCTTGCATGCAATACCATTCTTATAGATTTACGGTGAGGGAAGTTACAGTGAATTTTCTGCTAATGTTCCAGCAATTATTGAATCAATTTGTTGTTGACATGGCTCCTAAAATGATTACAGAAAGACTTGGCTATATCAAACAAAATCAAAAAACATTAAGAGCAGAGAACTGCATTTATCTTCGAGATGCAATTAACAATAACGCTAACATAAATCCACAAAATATTGGGCAGCAGGTCATTTTACCATCTACTTTCACTGGTTCACCAAGGTATTTCCATGAGAAAACCCAGGATGCTATGACATACGTGAGACACCATGATCGCCCTGATCTTTTTATTACAATGACATGCAACCCCGAATGGCCAGAAATCAGACATGAATTGTATGTGGGACAGAATCCCCATAACAGACATGATATTATTTCACGTGTATTTCATCTGAGATACCAAAACTTGATGAATTTGATCACCAAAAACCACATTTTTGGCACAACTGTATGCCATATGTCAACAATAGAATGGCAAAAAAGAGGATTGCCCCATGCTCATATTCTGATTGGCTTCAAAGAAAAATACAACCAGATGAAATTGACTTAATTATTAGTGCTGAGATACCCAATAAAGAAGAAGATCCTCTTCTTTACGAAATTGTTTCCAAACATATGATTCAAGGGCCATGTGGAGAATACAATTCACGATCGCCATGCATGGTCAATGGTAAATGCAATAAGAGATTCCCACGCTCTTTCACTGTTCATACTCAGTCAGACAATGATGGATATCCACTTTATAGGAGACGTTCGCCTGAAGATGGTGGTCACTTTGCAGTTTTGGGTAGACATTCTGATACACAAGTAGATAATCGCTGGGTTGTTCATCATTCACCAGTCCTAAGCAGATGCTTTTCAGCTCATATTAATGTAGAATACTGTCACTCTGTGAAAGCAATCAAGTTCATTACTAAGTATGTTAACAAAGGTAATGATCGAGCAACTTTTACTGTACAAAATGATTGCAGTGGAATTGAAAAGTATATAAATGGTCGCTACTTGAGCACATCGGAAACCTTCTGGCGAATATTTGAGTTGCCAATTCATGAAAGATACCCAGCTGTAATTCATCTGGCGGTGCACTTAGAAAATGGTCAAAGGGTGTCTTTCAACCAGCATAATATTATGCAAGTTTTAGAACATCCTCCTCAGACAACATTACCTGGCTTTTTCAAACTGTGCCAAGATGATGATTTTGCAAAAACTTTGCTTTATTGTGAAGTGCCTGCATTTTATGTCTGGAGAAACAAAAATTGGCAGAGAAGGAAACGTGGTCAACTGGTTGCAGGGCATTTGGGTGTTTAAAGGAAATATGCTGCTCTTGGAAGAGTTTACTCTGTGCATCCAAACTTCACAGAATGATATTACCTTCGTCTGCTTCTACATCACATTCGAGGTCCAACTTCTTTTGCTATGCTAAAAACAGTGAACAGTATCGTACAGCCTTCTTACCAGACACCGTGTAAGAAACTGGGCCTCATAAAAAATGATGAGCATTGGAAACACACGCTGAATGATGCTGCACTTACATAGTCACCATCACATATTCGTGAACTATTTGCGATACTATTGGTATTCTGTCAGCCATCTGATCCAAGCAGTTTGTGGTGTGAATTCAAGGAAGTCATGTGTGAGGATATTCTTTTTCAAAAGCGTTTGCATGAAGACAACCAAGATTTACCATTATCAGTGGATGTATTCAATGCAGGATTAATTATTCTAGAAGACTTCATTGCATCTTTCAATGATAAGCAACTTCGTGATTTTGGTATTCTTGAGCCAAGTAGACAAAGTTCTGACTATACAAGAGATATATATATAGTATGCGTGATGTGCATCGATACCTAAAAGAAAATTTGCCAAAATTAGTTCCTGATCAAAGAACAGTCTTCAGCGCAGTTATTGACAGTGTTCCTGACAATGGTATCCTATTCTTCATTTATGCCCCTGGAGGCACCGGCAAAACGTTTGTAATCAATTTACTTATTGATAAATGTAGATCAGAGAAAAACTGTCATTGCTATCGCGTCTTCTGGAATCGCAGCAACATTATTAAAAGGTGCGTGAACAGCACATTCTACCTTCAAATTGCTTTTGAACACAACTTTTATAGAACAAGCAACATGCAATGTTAGTAAGAATAGTTCTATTGCAAATATTAAATTTGAAAATATTATATTGGCACATTAACACATGGCTATCGGGATGGAGACAGACAGATCATGGCAGGAAGGAGTAGAGCGGAGAAGAGATACAATGAAAGATAAATGTAGGCCCAGCCGCATGGCATGAAAAGATGGAATTAGTTTTCCTTCCTAATAATATTCTGTAATAATGCCCGGGCAACGCCGGGTATTTCAGCTAGTACATATATATGACTACGTATATATATATATATATGACTTTTCTGTAGTTCCTGCTGAAACTGTAGTTACATTTGGTAAGTAATTATTTCTATTTATATATATTTATAAATTCATTTATACATATATTTTTTTAGTTGTCAAAATGTGGAGTGACAGCAGCGACTCCAGCCTTTCCGAAGATGAGCTGGAGGTGTTGGTTCTTGAGCACCTACAAGTAGCTACTCGACCTCGCATGCCTAAGCAGATTCGTATCCGGCCTGATTACTTCAACGATCTCAATGAGCGTGAATTTATCAGAAGATTCCGGATTAGAAAAGATACTGCCCGCAATTTACTTGCAGAGATAAGGCCAGAAATTGCTTCGTCCTCTGAAAGGTGAGTATACCTTTCGCATTACTTTCATGTTCCATAATATATTCTTTAAAAAAATATTGTATTTAAATCAAAACCCTCCTCCTAAACTATAGGGAAATAAAGATTAGCCTCACGAATTATAGGTTATTCCAGGTAACTTCCTGCTTCAGTAATTTAATCTCCTTTTTGATGCCCTGGAATGTAATGTATTAGATAAATTAAATTTCCAAGTTGCATATGTATTTGTCAGTTGCATGCATAGGGAAGTATAAATGTAACTTCACACAAGTTTGTGAATAAAACAAGAAATTGGTAAAATGAAACTAAAATTATTTTCTTCAGGAATCATGCTATAACACCGGAGGCGAAGCTTCTCATGACATTGAGGTTTTTTGCCACGGGGGCATTTTTACAAGTTGTGACATTGGAGGGGTCAGCGTTACTGCTGCCACTCTATTATCCGAAGCAATTGCCCGAAGAGGCAGGGACATAAAATTGCCGACAGTTGCTACAGCAAATGCTGAGCAAATCAAATTTCAAGGCATTGCAAATTTTCCGTTCGTGCTGGGAGTAATCGACTGCACGCATGTCAAAATTCAGTCCCCAGGTATGTATAATACAAAGAGCAGGTGTGAACGCATTGTTAAAAAAAATAAAACCTCATACTTGACTCTTGTAATGCATGTCGTAACAGGTGGTCCTCGTGCAGAAGAATTTAGAAATAGGAAAGGATATTTTTCTTTTAATGTCCAATGTGTCTGCGATGCAGACCTGAGAATCCAGGACATTGTTGCCCGTTGGTCGGGAAGCAATCATGATCAACATATTTTCAATAATTCTCAAATCAAAGAATTATTTGAGAGTGGTGTTTTGGGTAATGGCTTCCTTTTAAGAGACTCTGGATACAGAGTCAAAAGTTATATGATGACACCACTGCGAAACGCTGCTACTTCATCTGAGGTAAGATCCAATTTTCAATACTATACTGCAATTTTCCTTATTCTGTTGCTGACGGTTTCGTGCTCCTTGGGAGCTTGAATGTCACCATAGTGTTGTCACTAACGACATTTAAGTTCCCGATTGGATGGCAGCAAAACAGCTGATTTGTGTCGGACAGAACAAGGAAAATAACAGTACAATCGATAAGTATCTTGCCTCGTTAGACAAGGTTTATTTTAATTTAATTTGCAAAGTTTTGCTGAATGTACATTTGCCTTAATGCTTTACTCTTTTGGTTTCAATAGATCCTATATAACGAGTCCCATGCCAGGACTAGAAACGTAATAGAAAGATGCTTTGGTGTCTGGAAGAGACTGTTTCCAATATTGTCATTGGGAATACGTCTCTCCATAGATACGGCCTTAGCAGTAATAGTGGCTGCAGCTGTGCTGCACAACATAGCTCTTAATGCTAATGAGGGGGAACCTCCAGTGGAGGTTGTTGTGGAGGAAGAGGAGTGTGAGGATGACAATAACCACCCCCATGATGCACCGAGGGATGCTGAAAGAAGAACTTTGTTAATTAATAATTATTTTGCAAATTTGAATTAATTTTTATTATTGCTTACAAATTTTATTACATTGATTGAATTACACAAATTGAAATAAAAACATTGGAAAAGCTTATTTTCGTATCATTGCTTCCAACTGTGCAGAATGCAGTTCTTCATCCCTCCTTAATTTCAAACGCCTATCTTCCATTGCGTTGGCTCTATCTTCCATCGCCCACTGCAGTTTCAACTCCTGTAACTTTCTCTCGTTTTCCATAATTTTTATTCTTTCTTCATAATATTTCTTTTTTAAATTAGTCACCTCCTCACAATTATCTGACATGTTACCAATTCTTTGCCTGCGGCGGCGTGCTGCTGTCCTAAGATTTGGTAAAGGGGATGGAAACAAGGAACGAGGTGTGGAGGAAGAGGGAGGAGGAGGAGCAGCAACGATAGCAGTGGAGGAAGTGGAAGTGGAAGTGGAAGTAGTAGTAGTAGTAGTAGTAGTAGTAGTAGTAACAGGGGCATTGGCAGTAACGGTGGTGGAGGAAGGGGGAACAGCAACAGCAGTGAGGGTGGGGGAGGTAGTGATTGTGGAAGGAAGATGGCCCTGGTATCTGAACTACCTCAAAATTAACTAGGGCCTCTGAGAGAGGAGTCCTCAATAAATTTCTAGAGGGTTCTGCCCAATCTGCATCGCTGTCAAGATTGTCTTCTGGTAGGCTGCTGCTTCTCATTCTCTCCTCTCTAATTTCAACGTTGAAACCTGCAATTAATATTTGTGGAGATATATCACTTGTTTTCTTGACCCCAAATGTTTTACACAATAATTTACAAGTATATGAAGAACCTATGTTATTTGGAATTATTACTTGAGAAAACAATGCTATTTATTTGCTTTATTTACTGTATAATATAATTTATACTGTAACAAAATTAAATATTTAAATATCAAATGTGACATTTTTGACAGTGTAAAAATCAAATTATTTCCAACAAAAAAACAAACAAAACTGAAAGAACACAACACATGTAAAAGTGCATATCTACAAGGAAAAATTTATGTGAATAATTTTCAGAATGTTGCAAAACACAAAAGACCCCAAACAGAGCCTAAGGGTTAAGATATTTGAAATGTAATTAGTTTATTTAACATGTTATTGGGAGGGGGGGTCAAGGTCACCATTTGGCCTTATCTTTAGAACTACAGTATGTGACATAATCTAGCTCATTTTCAATTTTGCCTTATAAAATTTCTATGCACAATTTAAAATACAACATTACACAAAATCAATACAAATATTATTCAAAGTCACAGAACATCTATTAATGGTTGAACAAACTTAGGTTATGGCAGAGATCATAGAGAGGAATGGGAGGTAAAGAACTTCAGTGTGTTAATTAATATGATATTGACTTATACTTGTTTGATTTTAGTTATCACGTCATAAGCACTGGTGAAATACTTCCTCTACTATTCACAGAGCTTAATGTTGGGAGTTTGTGACTACCAGAGAGAATTTTCTCAGTTCTGTATCAATTATTGAACTCTCACAAATTCTTTGGTCTAACCACACAGAACTCTATAGTATATCTAATTTAACTGGTATAGCAGCATTATGTAGAAACCAACATGATCACATAGTACTTGCATTGTGCAGTGATAATTTTAAATTGTACATAGTACAATCTCCTTACAGATTAGTCTTTTATCCAACATGTAGGCGGAGAGAGAAATAAAAAGACTTACTCCTATCACTATCATATGGGTTGTAATAACCCACAGCACTGGTCCCCAGAATTTCCAAGACACTCTCAACCCACCAAGGTTTTGAACCGAGCAACGGGCCACCTCCACCCGTGCCAATTGCATGATTCTTCTTGGTGGAGGCCCACGATCTTGCAACCTTCATCATATTCTTCCACTTATCGAACACCTGAAATATTAATATTTCAATTCACATGGCATTTTAACATATGTACTGTAGAAGAGAATAATGTTCAGAAGCTTATGCTGTTCAATAAAAACATTTTTGTGTTACATAATTTTTAATGGTCATTTTCATAAAAATACCAAGAGAAATTTCCAAATTTCATCTCTACAGAATTTTAGCTGAGTTACTAATGAAATAAGTTTCACAGGAATATCAGGACAACTTGGCTAATGCCTCGTAGCACTTGGCGATAAGGTATTATATCCACAATGATTTTACGTCATTTTTCAAATTGCACCTTTGTTTTGACTTTGAAGTGGTGAGTTACAATTAAGTTATAATGCAACTAATACTATAATAACTTCATTAGAGTATGAAGCTTGGCTTCATGTATAGGATTCAAACATCACAGTTTCTCAGTGATAATACTTACTACTTTTGCAGTTCGGCTGAAGGTCTCAATCTTCGCCGACATCGCCGTCTGAATGGAAACAAAACACTCGGCCCTCATTTTTTTTTGAAATCGCATCCGTCCCGCGATGAAGTACACACGGTCTACATCTCACCTCGTCTAATAAAGACCGTATTTCATCAGTCCAATTAGGGGACCTCTTAAATTTGCTGTAATGCAGTTTGAAATTAATAAATATGTACAGGATATGGTACATCCACGATTGTTTCTGAAAACATATCATAAAAGAAAAATACACTAACCTTTTACCCTCGGACTCCATTTTTTTTCGCACAAAGAGTGTAGCGGCACTGTACACAAATGGTTGTCCACTTCGCGTGGTGTGCTCAGCTGATCCACAGAACGTCGATAATACCCAGAAAGCATTGCAATTTCGTGCTTAAGTATTGCCAGCTATTGCTACCGTGTTCCAAGCGAGGGATATTTATGCCATTGGTGTAACTGCGTTTGTAGAATGCGTGAGATGCTTATACCAGAAGGATAACTAAACTCCGGGGATACGGAGACCACGGTTTAAACCCCAATTGTAAAAACGGCCCTTAGTGAGAGTTGGCATACACGTTTGAGATGAAGACTTTTGTCTTCGTCAATTTCATGTTGGTTTCATACTGTTAAAATATGTTGTCATATTGAAAGGGCGCGCACGCCGCAGTGACTGCTCTCCGCATGTAATTTTTATGCCTCGCAAAAGGGGTCACCAGAAATGTTTTCAGAAAAGAGTGAACCGGTAAGGAGAAGAGGAGGGGACCTTTGAGTAATAATGATACATTCTCTTTATTATTTAAAACACTGATAAGTGCGAAGTTGACCTTTGCTTCTGCATAAAATAGAACAAATATTTTATACATTAGTTCAAATCTTCAAATAAAATTTTCTGTGTGCTTTAGGGCTAGCACTCATCAGGGGTTCGTTACAGTAGTATATGCATGAAAGGCATTTATGAAACACCTTCAGCTTACGTTCGCAGTGCTGTGCATTTGAACGACGACATATGTATCACAAAGAGTTACCAAAATAAGACGACAACTATATGGACCTGCGCAATAGTCAGAATTGGCACCACCAGCTCTAATGGAGACTAAAAGCTTGGCATAATAAATACAAAAAGCTCTACTAAAACTTGGTTACTCATACAATACGTTTTTTTTTCATTATTCGATAAGATATATTTACATACTCACTATTTTCATTTTTAATCAGTGAATTAAAAATAGAAACAGGGAACAGTTCACTCAAATAGTGAACATCTGGCATATCTACTCGCAAATCATCTATTTTCAGTGTGAAAGGTGACTGTAAACATACCAAAACTGTAGGTTTTCCATTACAGAAATTTGTTGGGTGTATATGATATTGTTTGGACTTGCGGCTAGCTCTTGGTCAGGTGCTCGCTCTCCACTACGCGACCCCGAGTTCGATTCCTGGTCGAGGCAAGACTATAGTGTGCGTTTTCCTTGGATGTCCCAGAATATGTTACTGTGTGACGATGAGAAAGCTCACTTCTCAGGTTGAAAAGACCAGGATAAGGCGTAGGGATGTCTATGTGCTAACCACCTGTACCTGCAAGACCGGGGGGGGGGGCAAGACCCATGGCCGCAAGACAGCAAGACGGGAGCGCCGCTGGTAGGCTCAGGCTTTGTCAGAGGCTATTGCGCCAAAGAACATACACACATATTGCTTTAGCACATTTACGACTTAGTGCATTTTCTCTAAAATGAAAAAATGTTCCATGATACCGAACTTTAGCAAATACTACTCTACGTCTATAAGGATAACTTCGTGTTGAATCTCTCTCTTGTATTTTAAGTTGAGCTACACAAACAGATAAAGCAGATAACGAAGAACAAGTGTTCCAGCAAGTCTCGCAAACTCGTTAGTACCCTTCGAAGTTTACAACTGAATAGAGAAACTTCTCCGAACATTTAGTCTCGTAAATTAATTACCAGATAACAAGAAAGAAAAATACTTGATTGCAATTTCATTACAAAGTAGTTTCCTACTTAAAGTCTTCCGTGTGTGCGAATCAGTTCACTTGAATCGATGATTTGAAAAGGGAAATAATTCCCTGTTCTACAGTTTTGAGAAAAAAGAAAGTAATAACATCGAAAGTTGGCTTCTGGGACATTTACGATCTACACAGAAGTCGAAGAACTAGTCGTTATTGATTGCTTGGACTACACTGTAACTTCAAATTTGTATTTCTGTGTTATACAGAACCGTTTTTATACAGTGGGCCTATTGTCTTTAAAAATAATTATGAAATATTTAAAGAAATCCTAATTTTTGAATTTATGAAACAATATTATCGTACTATAAATACATAAAGATATGAATTAACATATTGTGCTACAAGGACATAACTAGTATTCTCTTACTATATCTATATCTCAGCATCTACTCATCATCGATTTCCGCTTGAGTCTGAGGATATGTCCGAACATTCTGGTAGAAATGGAGATTCACATGTGGGGTTTATTTTACTCTTTTGAACATCGATTATTTTCTTTCTGTTGATAGGAAGAACATGTAAGACATAAAATTTCTTGAAAGGCAAATCTGGTCATGGCTTTTCTTTTGCCAAATACGAATGAATACTTGATAAACGTGTCAATATATGTAGTCACGTGCCACAAGGTAACCAAAATATTCTCTATCAGACGTTAGCTGCTTCACTTGGAAATAGAGATGGGCTTAACAGCTTTTCTTTAATAACTGTTATCGGAATAACAGTGGACACGTAATAACGGTTATTAATAACAGTTGAAAAATAACACGTACATGATCAGCAACCTAATACGTCTGACTGCTAAGAGTTAAATCAGTTTCGACGACTGCTAAGAGTTAATCCCGGCAAAACGAATAACGTTGGTAGCACTATAAAGCTTGTGCAGCTACCTTACGGCGCTTTTTTGCACTACTTCCCCAAACATGTTTGGGCATGGACAGAGAAACAGCTGATATGAACGAGACTCGATGAACTGCCAAGGAAGAATAGCAGTTAATACGATGAGTTGCAAATGTGTATAGAATATTACCAGAATAACAGTGATTCGTGATCAGATTGCAAATATTCTTTCAAATATGCAACATGTTCATAGTGAAGTGACGAGTGCCAAAAATAATGAGAAGTAGAAACTGTGTTTTGCTAACCTACAGCTAAAGTGGTAATGACTGTTGAATATCAAATATTATAATAAGTTGTTTGACCGTACCTCATTGTATTCTATCGGACTTAGGGAAATATTAGTGGATCTCACATCAGCTGTAATGGGACAGGAAGAAGTTAACACACGTATTGGACGGATTTAATGTAAAGGACAAACTTCTTATTGTAGTATATGTATAAAATAAAATATAAAAATATTGTGACAATGGTGTGTAATAATAACGAATTATGTATTAATGAATCTATAATTTGAACACTTGTTAATCACGATTGATTACATGCAGTGAAACTGTTGTCGTACAAAATGGTTGCCGCAAAAGCTTGTAGTAGTTCGGGTTTGGCCCAGTAGATTGGAGTACTATGAATATCAACCGATAACAGCCAATAACAGGATAAATGAAATAACTGTTATTTCGTGTAACAGTTACTAAACGTTAACTGTTAAGAAATAACAGTTTAGCTGTTAAGGGCACATCCCTACTTGGAAATAGTCACACCAGGCTCACAATGAGGACCGCCAGAACGAACAAGAGACTTGGTTTCTTTCTACCACAATGTTTTGAAGTGTATGATGTCCTCCGTGTCTGTTACTGTTTTCATAAAGCATTTAGGCGTTTCCTGGCTGATAATACTAGTTCTCTTGTGAGAGAATCGGAAACCAGTCCTGAATTCTTTCCCTTTTTTAGTCCTTCTAAATTTTAATGGACACACACCTTACGCTGGACAAGTTTCATTTCTATAGCTTGAAGAATAACAAAATGTATACCTCTTTTTTACGAAAAATGTGAACATATTTCCTTTTTAATATCATCGATTTAACTGTTTTAAGGAGATTTGGAGGAAAACAAATACCTTAAATTTCTCGGAGAGTCTACAAATGGTAAACAATATTAGTTCGTATAACTCCACCAAGCAAAGAATGAAGTATGGAATTGCGGCGCGTCATGGAACTAACAATGTAAACCCAGGTCTGTACTGTCAGTTTTGCTAACAAAAGTCGCCAGGAGCGTGAAGTGAGCTCAGAGACTACTTCTGGTGAATCGTGGCCTCTTTCATTTGTAGAGGTGAATCAGCTGATAAAATACAACTTTATCAGCTGGTATCACGTATACGGGGAAGTAAAAATAGAAAAATAATACGAGAAAGGTTGTGCCATTCTGTGACACCACTACGTTTTACTTTCCCGTATACGTACGTATATACGAAGTAATATACGTAGTATAGGGAAAGCTATGTAATGCTGCGGGAAATCGATTTCGAGATTTCAACGGAAATACACGTTCTGGGGTCCCCTGATACCGAAAAAGTGGGTCTTTTCATAACGTCCGTCCGTCCGTCCGTCCGTCTGTGAACAACACTAGCGCGTAAGCCATAGAATATTGAAGATAAGAGATTTTTCCTTCAATTAAAATTTGTTGTCCTAAGCGAGTTCTTTAATTAAGGTCATGTACTTTTTTAAAAAAATTTAGTAGTTTTTGCGCAATATTGCACGCATATTTCAAATTTTTAAAAATTACAAAAACAAGATTTGCTGAAAAACGGCTCCAAATTTTTTCCTCAAACATTTGGTAGGGATAGTGCTAAATGTACCCTATGAGATGACATAAAGTCCATAACGCTCTATTCTTTTGTTTTTATAAAAATTGCAAAAATGTAATTTTTTTATTTGTCTCTCACGTCGTTAATATTTACATTAGTGTCGATTTGTTTACATTATTATATTTAAGAATTTAAGTGCTTTAAATAATGTCAAGTAAAGTTTCTCGAAAATTGAATAGATTTCTGTGAAAACGTAGCTCAAAATTCCGTAGTTTCAGAAACGCTCAAACGCCATTTTCTCAAAAATGGCTCCAAATTTTTTGGCCAAACTGTTGGAATGGATAGTGCTAATCGTACTCTTTAATATGGCGTAAAGTTAATTTTGGGGCATTTTTTCCAAAAATTACACAAATTTAATTTTTTTGAAAGTTCTCTCATACCGTTAAAATGCACATTTCTAGCAATTTGTGAACACTATTCAATTTGTGAGTGTAAGTGCTTCAAATGACTTCAAATGAAGTTTTTCGATAACTCAAAACTTCTCTGTGGAGCTTCAAATTTCACATTTATAGTAGCGCTTAAACGCCATTTACTTGAAAACGGCTCCAAATTTTTCAACGAAAATTGCCATTCAGGAAAAAGTTTAGCTGTTTTTTTTTTAATTCTTAAAATAATATGTTTGTTCTACTATTAAGAAACCGAAAAAATAATAAAATGTCAAAAAAATGTAGTTTGGGTGGCGATAGATGGGATAGATGTGGGGGGGATAGATGACAGCTGTATTGGCATTATGACAGAGTATTGGCAACTCCGAATAGATAGCCGAGACTAAACGAAACAGGTAATTAATACGGGAAAGTCTGTGCCATTCTGTAGCACCACCAGTTAACCCAAGAGAGGTGGCGCGGGATCCCTTGTTATTCCACGCGTCTTCTCTTAGCAGTTGCCTAATTTTGCGAGTCAGAAGCTTCACTTCACATACCTTTCACCACATTCTTTACCTTTTATTTGAAAGATAGTATAAGCACTTCACGACAGCGCGAGGGGTTCCTGGAAGAGCGATAACAGTCGATCCGTCGTGCAAAATGATCTGTCTGACCCCGCGTCACCACTTCCGTCGGCAGTGCGAAGCGCTTGCATTAGTGCTTTAGTCATGCCGGTACATTGATTGAATGTGCTGTGTGAAGTGTATTGTTTATTTATTTGACATTATTAATAATTTGAGGAAAACTAAACTTTTCGTGCTTAATGCAGAAAACAAGTTTGTAAAGATCAATGCGATGTTTTTTATGTAAAAAATGTACTTCAATGTGAAGAGTAATAAATTGTTGACGTCCAACATGTTCCTTTCCAAATTTTGGATGCAATAATTCATTTATAAATATTTGTGACACCAATACAAACATCTTAAATTTCATACCTTTTCTAGGTTGTGTTGTTGACTTAGAACCATTTTCAATTGTTTACATATTTTTGTGTGAGACAATGTTAGACAATGAAACTTATTGAATTTTCTGATACCTTTGTCACTGAAATATTCAGGAAAATGTAAATGGGCCACTACATAAAATTAAAAATAATGATAATTTTGTCCTTTAATTTTTTCAATTCCTCATTTGCATGCTTGTTTATAATTGTGCATTATGTTATCACTACCTTATAAATGATTGATCATTATTAAAATATCTAATTTCAGTTATTTGTTACTAAATATTATATTATAAAAAATAACTTAAAGGGGTCAGAAAGGACCCCGCGCCACCTCTAACGTAACTCAGACAACCACCACCTCTCCAGGATTAACTAATAAAAAACGCAATGATCAAGTATACTGCATTTAAATTTCATCCACATGCTAACGTTTTTCTCGCCCATCACATCAGCGTGTGCTGGTAATGAATAGAGAGTTCTCGCACGCCATAGCGGACAGCACAATCAATCTTCTGCGCACGCGCAGTTCGAGTTTCGCGTCATTTTTGTGCATCTGCGCATGCGTAGAAGAGAACGGGGTGCAAAAACCCTAATATTTCCTTCTCGCCCACTTCGTCCGCAGCGGGGCGTCTCCGCGTCGTATGTGATGGATGCGCGGCGGCTGCGAACAGAAGCGCTCCCACACGCGGTGACGAGGCGCATTTCGGGGCATGCCACCCGCCTCAAGGCCACGGCGCCTTGACTGCGGTACGCCGGCCCGCGCCGAATGTGTGTGTGTGTGTGTGTGTGTGTGTGTGCTTCCCCCACCACCATCACCGCACAGGTGGCCCGCGGCGCGCGGAGCGAGCATAGGACGGCCCGATTCACGGAGAAGGGTGTGCGAAGTTTAACGTATCCTTGGAGCATACTGCGATTTTCGTAACTTTGTCCCTGACAGAAATCAGCTTTTCGCGGTTTCATCCAATCGGGAGCTAGAACGGTTTCATCCAATCATGGTGACGTCATTGTCGCGAAATACAAGCTCCTGATTGGATGCCAGCGAAACAGCTGATTCCTGTAAGGGACAAAGTTACGAAAATCGCAGAATAGTGCACCGGATGAATTTAGCTCAGAGACAGCTTTACCGCTGTCTCTGCTGCAACTGTGACCAGGAGAACCTAGGGTTCGATTTCCAAGTTTAGCAGAATTTTTTAACACTAGCTAAATAGCTAGGGAGAGCATTCATGTGGCGGTGAGAGGTTAGCTTACTGGCTTCTGAACCCTCAACGCGCGGGTTCGATCCCGGTCGAGGTGCGTGGTGGAAAATTCGCAGTAGCCATGTCACTCTTGTGGCAAGCTCGTAAAAGAACCCTGGCGGATGCCCGATCCTACAATATCCCGCCCCAAGGAGATCTCACAACAGTGTGATTTTTCTTGACCGATGGCTGGCCTTCTCCCTTCCTGGGACAATAAACAGTTGAAGATAAAAGTTTGTAATGAGCATTGATGACAATTTTCCAAACACATGTTCATTGGTGTGAAACAAAAGATATTTGAAGTTGCAGACGAGAACTCCTGTTTGTGTTTTTCCGAAACTATTAAGGATGAAGCGTGTCCTAATCCTCAAAAAGTCCTCAGAAAACTACAAGAAAGTGCAATAGCGGCGAATGCAGAATTACTGACAAAGTTGCGAAGTCATACGAGGTACAAGTAGGAAACAAAATTCTAATGTACCCTAGCGGTAATAGATCGATCTTCTTCTTACCCTGGAGCAAGCATTTCGACAATATGGAGAATAAAGACTAGCAGAGCCATTAATGCTATAAATTCTCCAAAAATTGTCAGGTAAAAAAGATACCATCAAACGAGGCCAATTTATCATATTCTGCCTCATTAGATATGCAGGTTTGGCTTTCATGTTTCAGTGGTTGGTATCAAATGGCATTACCATTACATAACCAACTTACACTAAAAACTCTAGTGGTCGATATTGTAACTAATAGCTCCAGTCTACCCGCATTTCGCCAAGCCATAGTCCAAGGAATGTTGCGCGGATATCTGCGATTGTCGCTTTTTTCTCTCGCTTCTACAAATTGGGGGGCTAGGCTC
Source organism: Acheta domesticus (assembly GCA_031308135.1). NCBI lineage: Eukaryota > Metazoa > Arthropoda > Insecta > Orthoptera > Gryllidae > Acheta > Acheta domesticus. The sequence goes on from JAHLJT010004567.1 coordinate 167,079,060, forward strand.
CGACCTTTGCCCTTAGCGATTTACATAAACAAAAAATAAAACAATCTCAAGCCTTTGCAACGCTTGAGTTCTACGCATTCTTATGCCAAAGTACTTCTCGCGCACAGACAAAACTCCTCACATTCGGATAATCATCGTGCAGTAGTCTAGGCCTCTGCCTCCGGCTAATGTTCAGAAACGGGCATTTTTACAAGGCAGGAAAGTTGATTGATTAATGATTCCGGGCGCGTCTACTGCTAAGGTCATTAGTCCCATAGCTGCATGCCTTCATCGCGGGAGGTGGCGGTGATCTTCCCCCGCTGGTTGGCGAAATCCGGTGCCGACTTACGTCGGCTTGCGAGTATTTTCCCTCATCAGGTATCTCCCACGAGCGTGGCACCGCCCCAGCCGGAACAAGCTCTAATCTCCCGACTGGTCTCTCGACAAGTGTAATAGTGTAGTGTGTGTGTGTGTGTGTGTGTGTGTGTGTGTGTGTGTAAGAAAGGGGCTAAGATAAGACAAGGAAGAGGAAGAAAAGATCGTACGCGGACAGAGACACGTGCGTTAGGGTTCTACACCGGTATTCGCTTCTTGTTGATCCGAGAACCCACGGAAAACTCCCAATCAGCGCAGCCGACCGCTACAATTATCCTCCAGACAATGGCTTAATTCGACCTAGCTATGTAGTTAATGTTAAAAATCCTAGGACCTTCCGGTCAGAGGCACTATAGTCACATCAGTTGATGTCCTGAAGCACCTTTGCCAGCGAAGAAAACTTCTATTCACATACTTCTTTCAGAGTTACAAATAATGATTCTAAGAAAGTAATCCACTACTTGATATATTGGTATAATTTTAAACATTTTATGATTTCTTTAGCGGATGACAGTCGAAATATTTCTCTTCATAAGTAAACATTGCTTTAACATTACCTCAATTACGTTCTGTGCAACACCTTATGTAGCAATGCTAGTGCTGTTGATGTCTGAAACGAACTGTTTATTGTCATTCATGCAGCTTTATTCAATCCGTCTAGACAATTTATACCAGTTGAGCAACTCATTGGCAAATTAGCTACCTTTTGAATTTTTTTCATAACATGTATACTAACTGAAAAGTACACTGACCTCCGCATCTCTGGTCTTTTGGCCGTGACGTGCTGGTCGAAAAGTCAGCTATAATGACACAGACGTGTCTCATCCGGGACAATAAAGCATACAAAGAAACGTATGTATTTATAAAAAAAATATCTTCGATTACAAAAAATTACAAAACTGAGGGTGATTACTATATTCCAAGACATCGAGTATTTCAAGTATTCAAAACAATCAAATATTTGAATATTGTAGAAAGTTTTCATTTTTCACAAATTAATAGGTAATAAAGAAAGAAATTAAACGGGTAATACAATCGACAATGCAATACAAAAGGCTTGACATCTTTCGCAACTAGAAATGTGTTCCTTACTGTTTTGAATTGATTTGCAATATTTTAGAATGTTTTTAAATTAGTTGGACTTGGTTTTAGTATGTATTATTGTAATTCGATTGCTCTGTCTCTGGCGTTATATAGTGTTGGATCATTACATTAGAGCTTTTACAACGTTGATGTTTATTCCCGTTCCCACAGGGGAGGGAGGGGCGTTAATTATTTTCGAAACGGTCCTGAATATAATAAAATCCTCTATGGTCCCGAATATAAAATAATAACAATAATAACAGTAACAAATGTATTTGTATTTGAAAAAGGAAAAATAATAAATGAATAATAATGACAACAACAATAATAATAATATACTGAGGGGAAAGAAGTGAAAGAATAAGAAAGATGTTTGCGTGCAATATTTTAGCAAGATTTCGAATGTTTATAAGATAAGTGAAATAAACCGATGTCAAGCATAATTAGTGTTCAGGACATTCGAGTAATCGAGGTATTTCGAGAAATAGAGATCTTTCTACAAGTGGAGACATTTCGAGAAATAGAGATCTTTGTAGAAGATGAGACATTTCGAGCAATCGAGACATTTCCAGAAAGCGAGACATTGAGTTACTGAGAAACTAAGTTGGAAACAAACTGGAAATATCAAGAAATTTATTTATTGAGTTATAACAATAGCATTCTATTATAACAAACCCTCCTGCTCATCGCGTCCTGTTCATTAAAGTCGCACGTAGCCGCTTCCTCGAAATGAATTCACGTCTTTCCATCTCCGACGAGAGCTGCGCGCAGTCGGCTGTCGGGTCGTCCGGCGGAGGAGTGAGCGCTCCCCGAAAGGCAAACGATGAAAGAAGATGTGGGAGGGGAGGCAGGCAGGCAGGCAGGCTGGCTGACCTGCGGAGGCGGACCAACACCTCATCAGCGGGAGGCTGCGAAGATCGCACGCGAGAGAGCAGGCTGCAGCAAGAGCGGAAAAGAGAAGGAAACGGCGGCCGCGGGGCGCGCGAATAAGAAAAGAAAAATAGTCGCCCATAGACGTCTACCCAGCGCTGGTCGGCTCGCTTCATCCCAGTGCCACTGCAGACGCGTTCGAAACGGGAACGCTTTTCTCGCCCGACTGATACTCTAGGCGCGGTCGGTATGAAGCCCGCATCGTTGCTGCTATTGGTTCTTACGACGGGTGCGGCAATGGCTGTACCAGAAGAGAGATCGTCGGACGACGCCGGTGTATTAAAAGTGTGTAAGTGCTGTCGGAAAGGTGAAATGCTAGACGCGGAGGGCATGACGTGTGTTGGTAGAGCGGGCACGCAAGTGGAGAAAACCAAGTCGGAGGAGCTTCTACCGCCGATAAACGCGAGTGATGCTTATTGGTTGCCACAGTCACTTCGTGCGCATCGCCTGCATGTGACGTACAACTGGCCTCCGCGTGAGTACAAAGGGCTGTTTGCTATAGTCGCAGCCGACGAAACGATGGTGTGGCGGTTCATGAAGGTAGAAAGTAGGCTTCGGAAATTTGAACTTAAACCTTTTAAGTTGCCCGTGAGTGGGTACTCCATTTGGTACCAAGACTACTGCTTCGATGCAAGTGAAGATGCCACTCGACCTCTAGTTATTTACACTCTATTGAAACTGCGAACGTTGTTCAAGTGTTGTTCGAAAGGTGCGAAACTGGATGCGAAATCGAAGAAGTGTGTTCTGGCACCGGAAACTGCAATAAGTGATGTGGACAATGAGGTGCTGAATCCGAACGAAGATGGTGATGACATGAAATGGCTTCCGAAAAGCCTTCGAACTAGTATTTTACATGTGAAGTACAATCGAGGCCCATCTCATCAGTGGAATGTGATGATCGATTCCGACGATGAATCCAATTGGCAAATGCAAGAATTCCCAGAATACGACTGGCATTATAAAGTGAGGGTAGTGACCAGAAATAACACATTGGCATCCGTAGGTGTCACTAGAACATACTGTTTCGACGAAATTGCTAAAGGTTCTCATGGTAAACGTGTACTACTAGCACTGGTAGTCAACGTTACAAAGTGTTGCAAAAAAGGGGAACAATTCAATTCGAATGTTAGACAATGCGTGCCACGTCAAGATTCAAAAACAAAAGACATAGATTTCGCAGTGATAGACCCTAATCAGAATCCTGACAGTGCATACTGGATGCCTAAGTCGTTACGTGGAAAGAAAATTACAGTTCGTTACAAATACGAATGGTTTCAGCACGGCCATGTTACTTTACGTTCAGAGAAGCAACGGGGACTACAAATACAATATCATGATCACGATGAACCCACGCTGTCTCTACTCATGTCCACTCCTTCAGGCGAGGATCGAACTGTGTCTACTCGAGAATTTTGCTTCGATTCGGTTGCGGACGGACCTTTATCCTCAGGCGTCCTGATTACACCTCTGTGTTATTCTGGTGTTACATGTCTTCCCAAATGCTGCCCAACAGGGGAGCTTTTACACTCTTCCAGAAACGGTCGGTTATCGTGTGTGCAACATGGTGGCACCGACTGGACGCCGTACAATTCTTCCATCACAAAAAGTTTAGACTCCGATGAGGTGTATTCAACAGAAACATTCACGCACTCCTTATGCATGATGTATAGCTATACATTAGAGCACCCCGGCTCTGCAGAAGAGTTTGCGAAGCGTTTGTTAAAAACAAATACTGAAGAGAAACGTTTTTCAACGAAATATTTCTGCGCTGATTTGCTCCAGGGATCCAATGGAGAGCAAGAAGTTTTGGCTTCCTGCGTCTTGCCACCCAGCGCCTCTATCTACGAGAAGGTAAGTAAGCAATAATATCTCCGGTGTGGTGTTGCTTGCATGAAGGATGATTTTCTATGGGTATTTGGCTGTTTAAAAGTTGAGAGCATAGGACACAAAGTGCTTCATTACATAAGGGATTATTTATCAGTTGAAGCGTATGAACCGATTAAAAAAAACTAAAACAGAAATGCAGTTTTTACTTTCTCGTTTATTTTTAGTCTGTCTCGAAAATCATATTTAGTCCCTGTTTTGTATTTACCAAAAATGTACACAGAAATTGTTCAAATAAAATATTTATACTGAATAAAAGAATAAACATATTGTAGAGCTTATACAAATTCTAAGACAGAAAAAACAAAGAAAAATTCTCAGTAAAATCTTTTAGATTAACAAAACATATAATAGTAACATATATATATATATATATATATATATATATATATATATATATATATATATATATAAAAATCTATATCTCGTCTCGCCAATTGGATTTTTCAACTTTAATCCGTTTAGTTTTATTTCAGAATTCGTTTACGATAAACAATACCTGTCTTTTTAAATCATTGTGCCGCATATCTTAGACAACGACTTTGCTCCTCTTCCTTACAAGAATTTTTTCGTTCTTAGACGAGGTTCCTAGTGTCAATGACTCAGTTCGTACTGCAGTGGAACTGGAAGTGGGATTGATAGGCTACCTTTTGGGTCACAGCCCCTATTTTGTTGGTAAATGTATCTATTAATGGACGTAATGGACGTTATCTATTAATGGAATTAATGGACGTTAATGGACGTAACTATAAATAATAAAATGATTCCTCAAAATTGGAAGGAGGCAATTGTAGTACCGATTCACAAGGGAGGAGACAGAAGGGTTGTTAACAACTACAGACCTATTAGTTTGACATCAGTCGTATGTAAGCAGATGGAACACTTAATTGCAGAGTATATTAGAAAAGTTTGGAACAAAACTGATTGGCTATTTCAAAACCAACACGGTTTTCGTCCTGGGTATTCGTGCGACAGCCAGACTATTGCTTTATGTCAGGACATAGCAGATTCACTAGACAATGGGAGTAGGGTCGATGCAATAATATTAGATTTTTCTAAAGCATTCGATCTTGTTCCAAACGGTCTTTTAATTGCCAAATTGTCAGAAACGGGACTAGATCATCGAATAATCTTGTGGATAAAAGAATTTCTTTCGGGGCGCACTCAAACAGTCAGGATAGGCGATAAATATTCATCAAAAGTCGATGTAACTTCTGGGGTCCCCCAGGGGAGTGTGCTAGGGCCACTACTATTTTTAGCGTTCATTAATGACATTGCAACTGGAATAAAATCGGAAGTTAGACTTTTCGCCGATGATTGTATAATATATAGGAGTATTGGCTCATTTTCGGATGAAAATGTTTTACAGAACGATCTAAACTGTTTATGGAACTGGGCGTGCAAAAATAAGATGGAGTTAAATCCGGAAAAGAGTAAATTCATTTGTTTTACCAAGTGTCGTTCAAATGTACACTCCAATTATGAATTAGGTACCAACGTTATAACACGTGTAAAAAGCTGTAAGTATTTGGGTTTGGTCCTGAGAAGCGACTTGGATTGGTCGGATCATATTAACAATACGGTAAAAAAGTCCTGGAGAGCACTTCATTTTGTAATGCGTATCCTAAAAAATAGTAGTCCAAATGCCCGATCCCTAGCATATACTACACTTGTTCGTCCTATTTTAGAATACGGATCAGCATGCTGGGACCCGTACAGGAAAGGGCAAATTGAGGCGTTAGATAAAATTCAAAAACGGGACGGTAAGTTTTCAAATCATGGGCGCATTGTTGATGAACGAAAAAAATGGGAGTCCTTGTCTAAGAGAAGAGAAAGGGCGCGTTTATGCGTAATGTACAAGACTTACAGAGGAGACACAGCATGGGCAGATATCGGTAAGAGATTGCATAAACCAGATTATAAAAGCAGAGGAGACCATCCGTGGAAAATACGATGTAGAAAGCAAAGAACTGATGTAGGTAAGTTCTCCTTTGTGAATAGCACTATAGTAGATTGGAACAAACTACCTGCAAAAGCACTGGAGGCTCTTCCTTCTAATGTAGGCAAATTTAAAAACATACTAAATTCTATTTAGATCACTATCAATACTGAGACAATTACCTTCATTATTATTGTTATTATTATTATTATTACTGATATAAATATCACCATTATTAACACTGCTTTTAGCTTTGGTGTAATTCTTAATTTATTATTATTATTGTATATAGTTTTTGTTATTTTTATTATTATTACATATTAACGTTATACAGTGAAGTGAAGTGTAGTGTAGTGAAAGGGAAGGGAGTGTAGTGTAGTGAAGGGGAGTGCAGTGTAGTGTAGTGAAGTGAAGTGTTAGTGAAACTAGTAGTCAATTTAGAGATAACTAGAAATTAATTAGAACTAGGATATCCTCTAATTCTAATGGTAACTATAATTGTTAATGGTTTTTATTGTTCTAATTCTAATTGTTGTCATGTTTGCCACCGAGCATTAGCTCAAAGCGAACTAATAAATCTATCTATCTATCTATCTATCTATCTATCTATTTAGCTCTTTATTTATCTACGAATGTATCTGTATTTTTAATCTATTATCTATATATTTATCTAATTTAACGGGCATCACACGTTGATACACGTTCATACGAAAGTCACTTATTTAGAACGAGAAAATTAAATGTTTTAGATTGCGATAGTATTAACTTTGCGAATGAAGAATGTGTCTGTGTGAAAACGCACTAAAAGAAGTAGACGCTTTTGTTGAACTCACTAATATTTTTCGAAAATTGGTAGTAATTTAATCTCAATATGAAGACCACAGGAACCAACTATACAGGGTAGATCACGTAACTTTAGCACCTTCTGTAACTTCTGAACGGTTTAAGTTATTACAATGCAGTTTTCACGGAAGTGCATGAGGGAATGGGGCTAATTGATATCTGTATTAATTTCTGTTTTATCTCTTGTATTTTATGAGATATTTGAGGTAACTTTTTTCCCCAAATGGAACTACACATATTTTTTCAGTCTTATCATGACGAGCCTAAAAAGACGAATCCAATGATATACATATAGTTATATGTTAGATAAGCATTTGTTTGAGTAATTTTGATTTTTGCGACTAGGGTTTAACGGATATTTTGAATGTACTCCTAACAGTCCGCCACACAAGGTCACGCAGGGCTCCACCGGCAAACACGGGCTCGGGGAAGGGACGGAAGTTTAGTACTTGAAGATACGAAAATATTCCAAATATTCACAAAACTGTTGCAGTTTTGCTGATTTTAGTCCTTCCCTATTTTCATAAGTAGTATGTATTGAAATATGTTTGTTTCCATCCCTAAGTTATTATTATATGCTTATTAATATTTAGTGTTGGCTCACTATATGCACTATTCTTTGTACAGTCTTAAGATTTATTCTGAGAGTGTTTTTCTTCAAGATCACATTAATATCCTGTGTTACAAAACCCCATTAAAAGGAGTTGAAGTAATAAACAATTTTATTACAATACATAGTTATGACAAATTCTTATTTTCAATACTTCATTTCCTTCTACCAAAGAAAGACAAAAAAAATTGAATATGCGGAAGGATGGAAAGCAGAGTTCAGGGGGAAAACCTGCAACAGTTTTATGAATATTTGGCATGTTTCGTATTTTCAAATACTAAGATCCCTTTCCTTCGTTTGCCGGTGGAGTGCTGCGTGACCTTGTGTGGCGTTCTGTTATAAGTACATTCAAAATATCCGTTAAATCCTAGTCGCAAAAATCAAAATTACTAAAAAAAATGCCTATCTAACATATGACAATATTTATATCATTGGTCTCGTCTTTTTACGCTCATCATGACAGACTGAAACAATATGTATAGTTCTATTTGAAAAAACAAAGTTACCTCAAATATCTCGTAAAAAACAACTGATAAAAGAGAAATGAATTCACGTTTCAATTAGCCCCATTCCCTCATGCACTTCTATGAATTCCGCTCATGTGTTGCAGGTGCGGCCGGTGCAGGCGCTGGCGGCGCTGCTGCTGGCGCTGGCCGTGGCCTGGCTGCTGCGCCGGCGCCGCGCGCGCCGCTCCACGCACGGCCGCGCGCTGCTCTGCCACGCGCTCTGCCTGCTGGCCGCCAACGCGCTGCAGATGGCCTGGTTCCTCACGCACCGCCGCAACCAGCCCTGCCACACATACGGTATGCACTCAGCCGCCCTCCGCCCCAGTACACCAATTCCATTCCATTCGATTCGATTCCATTCCATTCGATTCCATTCCATTCGATTCCATTCCATTCGATTCCATTCCATTCGATTCCATTCCATTCCATTCCATTCCATTCCATTCGATTCCATTCCATTCCATTCGATTCCATTCCATTCCATTCGATTCCATTCCATTCCATTCGATTCCATTCCATTCCATTCGATTCCATTCCATTCCATTCGATTCCATTCCATTTGATTCCATTCCATTCCATTTGATTCCATTCCATTCCATTTGATTCCATTCCATTCCATTTGATTCCATTCCATTCCATTCGATTCCATTCCATTCCATTCGATTCCATTCCATTCCATTCGATTCCATTCCATTCGATTCCATTCCATTCGATTCCATTCCATTCGATTCCATTCCATTCGATTCCATTCCATTCGATTCCATTCCATTCGATTCTATTCCATTCCATTCGATTCTATTCCATTCCATTCAATTCCATTCCATTCAATTCTATTTTATTCAATTGTGCCTTATTTTCCGTGGTGAGACTCAGGCCATCAAGTCTGCTGTTAGGGCTGACCACACAAATTTCGCTACGATCCTTTCACCATCTCGCGGAGAAAGAAGGTATCACTTGGGCGATTTAAATTCAGCTCAGAGACTTCTTTTAGGCTTGAGGATTGTTTTCTTGCGGAAAATCTGCATCAAGGCCTAGCCATTTTTACTTCCCCTCCAAAGAAAGCAGTAAGAAGGATTTTCTGCTCTCTCAACCCACGTATTCGATCGGGTTTGGTTTCGATCGGGTTTGCCAATGAACGCCGGGAAGCCGAAAACGTCGATATAACATAACATACTCGAATTCATCACGGCTTCGGTGGTATAACCCTAACTGTTATACCACCGGAGCCACATTGAATTCGAGTCCTTTCAACAGCACCCTCTGAACGAACTCTTTCTTATCTTGCTGAACCAATACAACTCAAGTGTTTTAATGTTAATATTTACCTAAAGATTTGAATTTTATTGATAATTTGATTATTAAAGAAAGTTTTTTTACATTGAATTTAAATTCCTTATTCAGGTGTCTCAGAAATATCACAAACATGTAGAACAGATAGAATGGTTGAAGATGACTTTTGCCAATCAACATGTAAGGGGAAATTTCACCTAACATAGTTACACATGTGACATTTCTCTTTGAGCTTTAGGCAACTCTCCATACGCTAATATTCGGCAGGTCATATTGACGGGATCAAAGATAGTTTGTGTTCTTATTGAACACCGGTACATGAGAAATTGCCTAAGAATCAGAATTAAATATCTCATATGTACATTTGTTCTATGAAATTTCGACTTTTCGTTAAAAAAGTGATCGTTTTGGAACTTTCTACATCTCTAGAAGTACAGAATGTATTGAGACTAATGAAATATTAGAATATATACAAGATAACTTCTTGATAAAGACATTGAGAACATTCGGCTTATCCATATTAATAAATTATAGAGGAAAATATAGAAAAAAACTTCATTCAATTTTTGATCCCAATGACGTGCAGTGTTTACACTGAATACTAAATTCTGGACAAGCATTGATTGAGAAAAAGGGAAGGCGTTTTACAACCACCGAATATATAGACGCATCTTACTGTGTCAAGTTGCGCTAGTCTTGTGAAGTGGAATATCACACGTATGAATCCCGTGCATATGTTTTATGTTATGTGTCAAACATTTAGTTGTGACTTTCACTAAAAATGGCTTCGTGTGATTTACGATTTACAACTTGAATAGGTTAGTGGTGACAATTCTTGCGTCGTTTATATTTACAATTCATATGTAAGTTATAAATACGTATATTTGTAGCCACAGAAACTTTCGAAATCGTTGTTTTCAAATCTCAAATGTTGCGATAAATGATCAAAAATCGGCGCATTTGTATAATACCTGACATGTCATTTTATCGAACACTACTTAAAAATTGTTCTCAGAATTTTTCTCGTGAGTGTGTGTGTGTGTGTGTGAGAGAGAGAGAGAGAGAGGGAGAGAGAGGGAGAGAGCCTTGTTTCATATTCTATAGTTTCATTTCGATTGAACAATAATTGATTTCAAATATTAAGGAGAATATATACGATTTTTTATAAATTAAATTAAATAACTAAAATATTAATATTTTTCCTATGAAAACTTAATTGTTGTATTAATGGAAATGCTCTCTGAATTTTGTGACACTATATATAGTTCGTGAATTTTCAGGTAAACATTTATTTACGGAAAGTTTAAATATTTAAACTGAAGTGACCATAAGCATCATTATGGCGAGAAAAAATGTCATTTGTTGAATATCATTTATATGTGTAGATTCAAGGATAATAAACGAATTATTGCCCTATGTTAAGTAATAACTTCAATTTTCTGGATTGGAAAATGTTATGAAAGTGACATAATGTGCTTTAGTTGAAACAGTTCGGTGAAAAAGGTTTGGCTAAAGATGGTCGAAATACTATTAATGCAGAATTTGTGTCATATTTAATACATTTGAAAAATCCGATATGGCAATGTATAATTGCAGTAAAGCTTGATTAACGCAGAAAGTGTATGTTGCAAATATCTGTCTAATGTGAACATCAATCGCGGTCCCACCAACCGTAAATTCTGCAGTATTACATTGCATAAAGTGGAATCTTGTTTAATATGGAAAAAGATTCTGATCCTTTGAGGTTCCGCTTTGAACAAGTGTTACTGTATAATAAATTACAAATAATATAATGTACCGTTACAAATAAGTCTGATATTGTCGCAAAGATACAGAACCACTGTTTTTCTGTACATTCAATGTGAAGTTCTAACACGATGAATATTATTTCAGCATATTCTGTGTACTTCTTCCTTATTGCTGGAGGATTTTGGCTTAATGTCATCTCGATTAACATGGCCTGTGGTTTTAGGTAAGTAATGTGAACTTCCTTTACTTGATGATTAATTTAATGTAGTTTCGTTACGGAACATCACGAAAAAAATAAGTATTGAAAAATAATTTTAAATATTATAAGTTCATTCCTTTACCTTCACTTAAAACTGCCGTATTCCTAACAAACTGCTAGAATTACAGTGTAATGTATCTATTACATTGTATATTCTACAACACTTCATAAGACAATTGTCCATCATGTATGCTCAGCCAATAATGTGATTGGCACCGTTACATATATCTGAACTATATTCTACAGCAGTGGTTGTCATGGCAACAGAGCAAAGACTTTTCTTACATACAGGTAGGCAGACAGACAGGTCGACAAACAGGTAGTTAAGGTGAGATTTAGATAAAACATATACACGCAGAGCGAAAGACAAGACAGAAATGTAGGTAGGATGAGAATAGACGAGTAAGCATACAAAGATTCAAGAGGCAGACAGGTAGGGAGACAAGAGACAGAAAGACAGACAGGGAGACAAAGGGACAGGAAAGCAGAAAAACACATACAGCCAAGTAGAGAGACAGACTGGCATGGAGGTATGGAGATACACGCAGGCTTATACACAGGCAGGAAGGCAGGCCGGCAGGCAGGCAGGCATGAAGGCAGGCATGAAGGCAGGCATGAAGGCAGGCATGAAGGCAGGCATGAAGGCAGGCATGAAGGCAGAGGCAGGAAGGCAGGCAGGAAGGCAGGCAGGAAGGCAGGCAGGAAGGCAGGCAGGAAGGCAGGCAGGAAGGCAGGCAGGAAGGCAGGCAGGAAAGCAGGCAGGAAAGCAGGCAGGAAAGCAGGCAGGAAGGCAGGCAGGAAGGCAGGCAGGAAGGCAGGCAGGAAGGCAGGCAGGCAGGCAGGAAGGCAGGCAGGAGAGATAGGGATGCAGGCAGACATAATCTAGGCACACCGACCCACAGATATTACAACCAACGCCAAGTAGGGAACAATTACACTAATGGTGCTCAAACAGCATGCACTTTCTCCTCCGTATTTTCACGCAAAATTACGCAAAAAGTACTAAAATTTTCGAAAAATTGTACGTGACCTTATTTCAAAATCTATCTTTAAGGAACATATTTCATTAAGAGAAGAATTACGTATCTTCAATACTCCGGAAGACTCCGAAAAACTTTGTAACATTCCCAATTTTCGAAAAATCAGAATTTTCAACGAATACGAGACTTGCACCAGTCTCTTATACGCCCTTCACACTATCCAACATTTAATAAAAAACGATGGAGCCATTTTTTTGAAAATGTGGAGTGGTCCCAGGTGCTTTATATAAAGTACACCCCAAAATTAAAATATCGATTTAAAATTCAAGGGGCCGCGACGCCAGCCCGATCTATCGGAAAATATCAATTTTGGAGAAAATCGGCTGAATGGTTTAGCAGCTAGTGTGGTTCAAGGAAGGACAGACGGACAGACGGAGGACACGCTTGGCCGTCATTCGCTTTTTTGGTATGAAGAACACACAAAACATGAATTCTGCCTACACCATGTCGATATTTTCTTTAAATATAACAACTGGATTTATCCACTTTTTTATTACCAGTGCCTGGCAATAAGAGTTTTTCTGCCGAAAATTCTTCGCATTTTTTTCGTGCAGCATCACATAACTTCCTCTCTACTGTGCAGGGAGGACGTAAACCAGTCCCAAAAGAGTGCTTGCTCCGCAGGCGGCCTCTGCGGGCGCTGGCGAGCGGCGGCAGTGGCGTGTGCGGGGGCGGTGGCTGCGGGGGCGGCGCGGGCGCGGGGGGCGTGGCCGGCGGCGGCTGGCGGCGCTTCGCGTGCCTCTCCGCCTACGCGTGGGGCTGCCCGGCGGCGCTGAGCGCCTTCGCCGTCTTCATGGACGCGCGCGACCGCCAGATGCAGCGCCGCGGCCTCGTCACGCCCACCTTCTTCGAGACGCGCACCTGCGCCCTGGAGTACGTCAGCACCGAGATCTCCGTCAGGGGTGAGTGCCTCGAACAGGCCGGCGAAAAATTCGTTCAAGTGTTGAAACGTACTCTGTACAACCATTTTCCGAGCACGGAACATTGCCGATTAGCTCTTAACATGGATTCCGAATGGTTGAAAGACGAACGGCTTAGGTGGCACAGGACATCAATCGCAGTGCCTCTGACCTGGAGGTCCCAGGGTCCGAGCCCCGACGGTGGCAGGATTGTATTTTCCACTCTAGCTACTTAGATATGTCTAGCTAGCTAATAGCTAGGTACTTAGCTTGCTTCTAGCTAGGAACTTTAGCTAGGTCGAATTCAGCCGCTATTTTAAGGAAAATTCTAGGGTCAGGTTGCTCTGATCGGTAGTTTTCTGTTGATTCTGCGATCAATACGTGTGCCAGGCGAATGCTACAGCAGTACCCTAAAAAACGGGCCCTGGACAGTGCGCGATCTTTTCTTCCCCTTCCTTGTCCTATTACTACACACACATACTCACATGCACTACATTACCCTACATGTTGGGGGGCAAGTTGAGAGCTTAGAGCTTGTTCCGACTGTGACGGTATCCCACTAGGGAAAATCCAACTTGGAGGTTGGCGTCGATTGTCACGACAGAGCGGAGGAAGATTACCGTTACCTCCCGAAGGAAAAATACACTACACTTGCGGGACTAAAGACCTTTGGTGTTGACGCGTCCGGACACGAAATAATCTATAAAACAAACACGGTATTAGTGATGACATTTCCTTCAAAATTCATTTTGAAAATTATTGAGAAATTTGAATTCAAACAACTCCAATATTATGGCCATCTAATGAAAATGCTCACTGAGATAATACCGAAACCAGTCTTTGAGTGAATCAGTTTCGAAAAAGAAACAAACAAAAACTAGTGGTGGTTCCAACGCACATACATTCTCGCACTGCTTCTATATGGTCCTAAATGCTATTCCACTACTTCATAAATTAGCAAAAGTGTTTTCTACCAGCAAACATTTTCCGTTCCGAGACCCGAAATACGATCCTCAAAGTTAAAGAACTGGCATTTACACTACTACGCCATACTAGAATCGTATGGGTCGATCAGAGCCAACAATGGAATGCTTGCAAAGTGAGAATCATTCCAATTATAGTCAAGTACTGGAGCCATCCCGAAGACCATGCATCAAAGTCTCAAGGAATTAGATCTTCCTGAAAACCTATGGAAACTAATGCAGAAGGTTACTATCATCTGAATGGCCAGAATCGTCAGAAAATATATAGGAATTCAACGTGAATAATTAGATTCAAAATTATAACCATGATTTTTTATTATGATTATGTTAATCTGTACAATTTACGTAGTCATCGTAGAGATACGAGATAATAATAATAATAATAATAATAATAATAATAATAATAATAATAATAATAATAATAACCCAAGATGATAAATGCCGCATTTGCCTGGAGCAAGTAGAAACCATTGATCATATTGTCTCAGCTTGTCCAATCCTAGTAAAGACCGAATACCTTAAAAGACATGACAGGGTGTGTAGCTTCCTCCACTGGCAGATCTGTACCGCCCTCGAAGTTCCAAACACATGCCCCAAGTGGTACGAACACTCACCGAAACCGGTGACGTCTGTTGGATTGTGTACGATATTGTACGACCAACAAATTCAAACTGATCGCACGATAGCGGCAAACAAACCGGATATAGTTATCCGGGATTTGGCGAAAAAATCGTGTTTACTTATCGATGTTCTGTACCTTGCGATCAAAACGTCGTTATCAAGGAGGCAGAGAAACGTCTTAAATACAAGAGTTTGGAAATCGAGATCAGCCGAATGTGGGGCGTAAATGCACAGGTCGTCCCGATAGTTATTGGAGCTCTGGGATTTGTTCCGCATAATTTGAGTAAGAACTTGTCTAAACTCCCAGGTAATTCAAAAGACTGGGAAGTGCAAGAAATTGCTTTATTTGGAACAGCCCACATTTTGCGTAAAGTATTGTAGAGGCACTGATAGTCCCCGAATCTGCTCCTTAAGTAGCTGGTTGCAACCTGGAGTAGATTTTATATTCAGCCGACTCATAAGATCTTTAGTCGTGATGTAATGGAATAATAATAATAATAATAATAATAATAATAATAATAATAATAATAATAATTTCTTTATCGTCCACAACAGTTCAGCTGTGTGTATCGTAACGGGGAGAATTACGTGTACTTCGCACGTGTTCTTTACCTTCGAACCTCTTTAGGTCCACCATCATTCTAAACGTAGTTGAATTATGAAGCAAGACACCAACCAAGTTTGGTTGACAACATTTGAAAATTACGGCAGTTGGGTCGGAGTTTTAGGAAAACTTAAATGTTTCAGCAAACAAACTATCCATTCGATTTTATACCTGTCCTGACCCTACTGCTCCCACTACCAGCAAAAGAGCTCAAGAGAATGTAAACATGTAGTGAAGCTCCATTTATGTCTAGAAGTAAACCATGGGGTCACCTCAGCATTCTCTCAATGGAAATTTGTTGAAAAATCTGATCCAGATGGAGTCATTGACCCAGAAACGAAAGTACAATATTTGTTATAGGCATGTTTATTATTTTAGGGTTGTACAATAGAAGTGGTAACTAACACGTTAAATTCGATTCTTAAAACATCTGATTCTCACTATAGTGCCTAATTGTATAATACACTTGCATTCAAATATTTTACTTTGCACCTAAACTTGTGTGCTAAATTTAATTCCGGAATGTCAGCTGGCAATTTGTTGCAAAGTAAGGGACATGCACGTGCAAATTTTGTATGTAATAACTTTCTACGAGAGGAAAGCAATACCTTACTCTCGTACATATCTCTTCATCTCCGTTTACAATAAATTACTTTAATACAACTAAAATCTTCTGAATTGTTTTACTGTGTTTACCAATTTTGTGACAGCCAAATCCAAACCTAATAGAACGCATTTCTTTATTGCTATCTTTCGTGTTCTGTAATATATTTTTGGCCAGTATCTAAGGCAGATATTTGGTTACTTCTTACACTTTTTGATTACTAATATTACAAAAAAAATTATACAACGACTTTTCCGGATGTGATATAACCCATCTTCAGGTTCTATTCTATAACAAATTTGAAGATGGATGTTATCACATCCGGATATGTTGTCTCATTTTAAAATGTTTTGTAAATTTTGTATTATAAAAGTTTAAGAAGAAAAGAAATATTTGAGTTAAGACACAAGACGGAATACAAGGCAAACACGCATTAAATTTGAACAATCTCTCGCTTTCTCCAGGGGAGGTGGTGCGTTCGGACAACCAGCTGGGGGCGCTGGTGTATTACTACGCGCCGTCGGCCGTCCTCGTGCTCATCAACGCCGCGTGCTTGGGCCTGACGCTGCGCAGGATCGCAGAGCTCCAGAAGGACTCCGCCCTCCTGGGCGGCCGGCCGCACGGCCTTCACAGGTGCGTACTGGCTGTGTGGCTTCAATGACGCGCCTTGTGTTTTCGCCCGAAATACACACGGCCGGCGGCGCTGCGAATATTCGTCGCCTCCGTGTCATCTTACGTAGGTGCGTTAGTGAAGTAGATAGTGCATACGTAGGTAAGATAGTACGAGTTAGCGACTGCGTGGGAAGGCCATGGTTTGTGCTACACTTGTTGAGATATGTGGATATATGAAAGGCTTTGGGATAATGAAAGTGCGCGCGTGGGCGTGTGTTTGTGGAGGGGGGACTGTAGAGTGGACAAAGTAGGTGCATGCATGTAAGTTATCGCTGTAGATCTAAGGGTGTTGTCATTCCGCAAATGTTGGTTGTCGGTGTTGAGTAGTGCTTCCTAAGTACGAGTGTCTGCAAATCATATGTTGCATGAGTGTAAGTATGAATGAATGTTTTCAGTGATAAAATGAAGATATGAATGAATTTGTATTGCACGCCTTGTGTTGTGTTGTTTTTTGTTGTTTTTTTCTTTTTCCTGCCGAGATATGCAACCAACGCATTTTTAGTTTATCCATCACATATAGTGAACGAATTACGAGAGGTGGCGGAATAACTGACATTTCTGGCCACTCAACGCCAATTTGACACGACCTATCAACCCGGAAACTTCTACTAATATTTCTGTGGCGCTCTCTTTGGGACTAGCCCGGTGGATCGCTCGAGATCGCCTATCTGGGGTCTCCAGGATACACAAGACCGAGAATTTGCAATAGATAACTTCTGAGTGGGAATGGGGAAGCGAGCACGTATCCAAAATGCTTAGATTTTTCGGAAAACTGGTCTTCTATTCTCTAATAATGGCACACTATGACGCAGAGTCAGTTCTGTTGACGTTAGCTCTCATTAATACAGACTGGATGGTAGATAATGACTAGGGGACAGATTTTAATCAAATGTCACTTTTTCCTTTCACTTAACAATGAAGACTTTTAGTGAAGAATTTCACTTTAACGGGATTAACAAAAGGAAATGGCCCATTTTATGTGATATTTTTTTTAACATTTTTCTTCGATTTAGGCTAAGTCATTTTTTTACCTTTTTGGTCATTTTGAAATCATTTTTCGTGCATTTCATAGATTTTAATATCATTTTAATGGTACTTGTTTCAAATACTATTTACGAGATGCAAAAAATGTTCTTCACAGAATTCCTGAGTAGTCTCTTCACTTTCTTTGCTGAGAAATTGTAATGTCAGTAGTTGTATGCAATATAAGATACCTGTGACGCTTTCAGCACCATTGTTCGACGTCGGTACGGCGGATTTCACGATAACGAAAGACAAGAATTTCCTGGTTCAGTCCAGGTTTGCAAGCTCATTACTCTTGAACGAAAGGAAGAAGCCTCAGTCACATCACTAATATATCCAACAGCTCGAGTTGTTCATCTGAACTGCTTTTGATATCATTTTTTTACGTCATTTTTATTTGCTTTTTAGGGCATTTTAAAAACATTTTAACAGAATTTTATTGATCATTTTTGGTGATGTTTCAGGTCATCAAAATCTGCCCCCTAATAATGACATATCTCATCAATTGACTTTTTAGTTAATAATTATATTCAGGATATAGTAATTTTCACATGTAAAAATTTCATAATTCTAGTGCTCAAGGCAGCCAGATTGTCGTGTAACTCACTGTCATTTACTGGGAATGGCATGGTTTCGCGCGGATTAAGTGCTGTTTGCGGCATACCATCAGTGCACAAGAATAGTGGCGCGCACACACACACGTAACACTTCAAAACTGTCATTTTACAGAGCGGATTTTATCGGATTGGAGTCGTTTTAGTTCACAGTAAAAAAGAACTGTTAAACATTTTTCTTATATAAAATTTCTTCTATATATATAATATTTTTCTTCGCTGAAAAAGTTACGGATTTTATGTGAAAACAAGACTGCCTAATATTCAACCAAAGAAATAACATTAAAGCTGACGACTGCTTCAGGAGTGATTAAAGTATCTACAAGAGATTTGCAGTTGTATTTTTAGCACCCGGAGTGAAACAAGTGTTGCATAAATTGTCTCAAGAGCTGCCACTTGTAACTTGACAGGAGGAAATTGCTCTCTGGAGATCATCTGAGTGGCGGTTTGACGTGGGTTAAAAAGCTGAAGGAAATAGAACTCTGCCTAGATTTGATCTGATTGCTTTTCATAATTTCCTTTGTCCCGTGAAGTGAATATTAAAGGGCAAGGAAAGTAAGATATTGTGTAATAAAATTCATAGTTTAAAAGAGTTATATAAAATAAATTTTCAGCTTCGTAAAAATATGAAAAATATTAGCTATATTTTGGTAAATGTATATGAAATGCTTGAATTCTAGAAGGACAAATCATCACTAACTAAGAAATAAAAAACTAAGCTTTCACTCAGTAATTTAAATTGTATGAAATTCAGCTCTAGTTAACGACTTGAAAATGGTTTAACGTCAATTTCACAATTAAACTTCACTTTGTTGCCCCTATTTTGATCAGTCATGTATTTTTAAAAGACAAATCAATACATATGAATATTCAACAAAAATCTAACGTAACATTAGATCTGCGTAAGTCTAACGCAACATTTTGATCCCAACTCAACTGATCAAAGCGCTCAAGTTTAATATACTGTAATATTAACTAGTGGTGCTACAACAGCACTTACTTTCCCGTATTAGAGGAAACAGCTAAGTAGTACTGTAATATTGCACTTAATGCGCTACTAACATCTTCGCTTGGAACTCACTATTTCCATTGTTGTCATCCAGTGTTGTCAGAACTATGTGAATTCTACAACTTCACAAAAATAGAATGCAAAAATTTTGTAACCCTGTATTGGAAAAAGAAGCCTGATACCCTGGAAATATAGAAATGCTTTCCATTGGGCCATGATTAGGGAAGAGTATTTTAAAACCATGCAATAAATTCTCTACTCACTAGAAATGGTACAGCATTTGGTGCAAAACCAAATATTTGCCTGCAAATATCAACATAAATTAGACAATTTTAACTCCTTTTCATACAGCTCCATTAGGTCACAACAATGACACTAATTCACAGATATTCGCGAGCGCAAAGTGAATTCCATTGTTGCAGACCCTGCATTGTCGCTATTCTGATAGCTATTAATTCTTTTTACTTATTTCAAATATTTCAAAATAAACAATTTCTAAAATATTATTGTGTAAGTGTACAACAAAGTTCGAATGTAAGAAACGAAGAAAGAAATAATATACAAAATTGCACATTCTAATTTACGACGCATCCAGCAGTCCGAAGCACAGTAAATTTACAGCGGCCTATTACGTTTGTCACAAAATTAAAGAAAAACTACTCGTATTTTGAAAAAATTAAGGATGGCCGTATTTATTTTATTTATTTGTCAAAAAACAGAAACAGATGGCACAGACTTTCCCGTATTAGTTTTCTATTTTCCTGGGTCTTTGCTAGCTATTCGGAATTGCCACATACTCTTTCTTGCCAGCTACCATCTATCATCGCCAAAAGTACATTTTTTTGTCATTTTCTTAATTTTTCGGTTTCCTATTGGTAGAACAGAAACATTAATTTTAGAATATTAAAGAACACAAAAACCTAGCCATAAATGGCAATTTTCTTTTCAAAATTATGTGCCGTTTAAGAGAAAATGGCGTTTTAGCACTACTAAAAATGCGAAATTTGAAGCTCATTTTCACAGAAAATTTTTGAGTTTTCAAAATACTTTATTTGAAGTTATTTGAAGCACTTACACTCACAAATATAATCATCTTTACAAATTGCGGATAATGTGCATATTAAAGATGTGAGAGATCTTTCAAAAAATTTACATTTATATAATTTTTGAAAAAAAACAAAAAAAACTCAAAATAAACTTCACGCTATACTAATGAGTGTAATTAGCACTATCCGTTACAAAAGTTTCAAGAAACAAATTGCAGCCATATACGAGAAAATGACGTTTGAGCATTTCTGAAAATGCCGAAATTTGAGCTACTTTTCACAGAAAACGGTAGTGTTTTCGAGAAACTTTACTTGACGTTATTTAAAGCATATATACTCGTAAATATAATAATGTAAAAAAATCGCCGATAATGTAAATATTAACGACGTGAGAGACAAGTAAAAAAATTTACATTTTTGTAATTTTTGAAAAAACCAACCGATAGACCAAAATGGCGTTTATGTCATTGATAGAGTACATTTACCACTATCCCTACCAAAAGTTTAAAGAAAAAATTTGGAGCCGTTTTTGAGAAAATTTTGTTTTTGTAATTTTTTAAAATTGCACATATTGCACGCAATATTGCACGAAAACTACCAAAATTGTGAAAAACATTTACATGACCTTTATTAAAGAACTCAATATGCAGAACAAATTTTATTTGAAGAAAAAATCTCTATCTTCAATTTTGTAGTTGGAGAAAGACGCCGAAAAAAATTCAAACTTTCACAATTTTCGAAAATTCAGAGCTGTACGTGAAAATCGGACCTATGCCATGTTAAAAAGTGTATTTTCCTCTATTCATACAAGAAATTTAAAGAAAAAATTTGGAGCCGTTTTTGAGAAAATGTTGAAAATCCCCGGGGGGCTTCATATAAAGTACCCCCAAATTTTGAAAAATCTTTTTCAAAATCACAAAGCTTCGACTAGAATCAGATCGACTGGGGAATATCAATTTTGAAGAAAATCGACCGAACGGTTTAGGCGCTAGCGTTGACCACAAACGGACAGATGGACAGACGGACAGATGGACAGATGGACAGACGGACAGACGGACAGACGGACAGACGGACAGACGGACAGACGGACAGACGGACAGACGGACAGACGGACAGACGGACGGACGGACAGACGGACGGACGGACAGACGGACGGAATGCCGTCAATCGATTTTTAAGTATGAAGAAGCAACAAATCATGGATTTTGACCACACCACGTGTTAGGGGATTTTTTTCTTAGTTTAGCAACTGGTTTTATCTACTTATTCGTTTTCACGGTCCGGCAATTAATTTTTTTCCGCCGAAAATTGGCCATTTTTTCGCGCAGCATTACATAACTTTCCCTATACTACGTATATCACTCCGTGTATACGTACGTATACGGGAAAGTAAAAATATATATTGAATTCGATAAAGAACTATTTCTCATATTTTCTAAAATTTACAATGCGAAGCACTTCAATCAAAATGGAACTTTCATACATTTAAAAGAAAAATACCCGGTCTTATGGAGGCAAATATAATATACGATTTGTATATAATGGTGAAAAATTTGTTGATCTTTTGCCCCAAAACCTAGTTAAGATATACAAAATTAGAGGAGAGTGACTTGACTGATTATCATGCTAAAGATATTATTTCGGAAAGGCAAAATTATGAAAATGAAAAATTTGAGAGATTGCGCGGAAAACAGTGTTAGATTAACAATTTGTTTTTTCACTTTTTGAACAAACTTTTTTGTGTATATTTATATTTGCTTTATAAAATAAATATTTTTAACTTTTTAATAAAATCTCGTTTTATGACAAAATTAATTTGAGTTTGTGATAATTTTCATCATAAAATAAAGTTAATTTTAATTAAATAAATTTTGTAATTTATTCATTTCATACTGTTTTGATTTTTAATGTATTTTTATGTATTATAAAATTAAGCGCGCGCTTCTCACTTATATCTACACAATCGTCTGTATAGTCTTTGCGTTTATAGCCGGGAAGCCCATATCAACATCCGCGCGTCCATGTTACTCAGAAATGGATTACTAAGCCAAGAAACGTCTGTCAGAGTTTTTATTGGCGAGCGATAAATACGAAGGGTTGGATATTCAGGGGTACGTATTTGTACATAACCTCGTGCGTTTTGCTACCGTGAAGTCTCGTGTACTCATGTTTTGCGTGTCTTTGTGTAGCGTGGGGGTTGTGTATGAAAGTGATGGCGGATGTGCTGGATGGCGATGTTGGAGGGAGCTTTGTCTAGGCCAGGCATGTCAATGTCGTGGGCAATGTAACAAGCTTACTAGAGTTCGCCGACACTGCGTCCAAAGCAACTGGCGCGACATTTAAAAGAGAGGATTGCACGAAAGATACGGAGGTGCGACACGTCACTGGATACGTGGTCAATGTCAATCTTTTGGAAAAATTAGTTGACAATTATTTCCCCAAATATAGCTCTATTGATTCTCTTTTCCTCTACTTGAGCGAAGAAATTATTAATTAAAATTAAATAATAATTAAATCAGGTTTAAAATTGTCAACTGAGAGTAAAATTAAAAGTTTAGAATCGTAAGTATCTTTACAGCGGAAGGGAAGTTACGCATGCTCGTAGGAGCACCGGCCTTCTCAGGCGGGCAAGTATGTAAGTAGTGGAGGCGCAATTTGACAGGCCACGTCTAGGCTGTCCCCAGCTAATGTGTATGTGTGTGTGTGTGTGTACATGAATCTTCTGCTGAAGGCGAGAGTTCTGGAGCAGTTGTGAGAGAGCAGTTGGAATCGAGTTTATTTCCCCCTCATATTCCTTCTTATTTGTGTGTATGTGAGCGCATGGGTGTGTGTGAGCGCGTGAGTGTGTGTGTGCGAGAGTGTGTGTGTATGTATGTGTGCGTGTGTGTGTGTGCGTATTTGCGTGCGCGTACGTGTGTGTGTGTGTGTGTGCGAAGCCCTTCTGGAGACGACTCAGAAGGCGCGGTGTCTAGACTCTTCCTTGCTAGTGTCAGGTGTGTATGTATGTGTGTGTGTTTGTTTGTGTGTGTTTGTAGCGCAGTTCTGTCTGTGAACGTGAGTCCGACGGAAATATTCTGACACCGATAGAGAGGACGTGGTGCCTAGGGTCTTCCCTACCAATGTCTGCTGTGTGTGTGTGTATATGTGTGTGTATGTATGAATGTATGTAACACGCTGCAGTACTTGAACGTACTTCGTGATTCCTTCGTAGCCGTCCTGACACCGATAGAGCGTAGTATTTAGGCTCTTACCTGTTAATGCCAGCATGTTTATGAGTGTACTCTCAGCACGTTGTCTGTACACCATACTCTGTAAAATAGAGAGCATGGTGTCCAGGCTCTGCCCTGCTAATCTCCTTATGTCTGTGCGTGTTCGCAGCGCTGTGCTGTACGTGAAGCTGCTGCTGACGGCGAGAGTGCTGGAGCGGTTGTAGGAGAGCGTGATTTCTAGACTCTTCCCCGCAAATGGCCGTGTGTCTCAGAGTGTGTGCGTAGCGCGGTGCTGTACGTGAGACTGCTGCTGAAGAAAATATTTTTGAAGCAGTTTTGGTGTCTAGGCTCTGCCGTGTTAATGTCTTTGTGTCTGTGTGTGTTCGTAGCGCTGCTCACGGCGAGAAGCTACTGCTGACGACGAGAGTGCTGGAGAGGTTATTAGAGAGCACGTTATTCCTCGCTAGTATCCTTGGCTCTTCCACGCTAGTATCCTTGGCTCTAGTATCCTTCGCTCTTCCACGCTAGTATCCTTGGCTTCTTCCACGCTAGTATCCTTGGCTCTGTCTGTGCGTATTCGCAGCGCGGTGCTGTACGTGAAGCTGCTGCTGACGGCGAGAGTGCTGGAGCGGTTATTAGAGAGTACGGTATTCCTCGCTAGTATCCTTGGCTCTAGTATCCTTCGCTCTTCCACGCTAATATCCTTGGCTCTGTCTGTGCGTGATCGTAGCGCGGTGCTGTACGTGAAGCTGCTGCTGACGGCGAGAGTGCTGGAGCGGTTATTAGAGAGTACGGTATTCCTCGCTAGTATCCTTGGCTCTAGTATCCTTCGCTCTTCCACGCTAATATCCTTGGCTCTGTCTGTGCGTGATCGTAGCGCGGTGCTGTACGTGAAGCTGCTGCTGACGGCGAGAGTGCTGGAGCGGTTATTAGAGAGTACGGTATTCCTCGCTAGTATCCTTGGCCCTAGTATCCTTCGCTCTTCCACGCTAATATCCTTGGTTCTGTCTGTGCGTGTTCGTAGCGCGGTGCTGTACGTGAAGCTGCTGCTGACGGCGAGAGTGCTGGAGCGGTTATTAGAGAGTACGGTATTCCTCGCTAGTATCCTTGGCCCTAGTATCCTTCGCTCTTCCACGCTAATATCCTTGGCTCTGTCTGTGCGTGATCGTAGCGCGGTGCTGTACGTGAAGCTGCTGCTGACGGCGAGAGTGCTGGAGCGGTTATTAGAGAGTACGGTATTCCTCGCTAGTATCCTTGGCTCTAGTATCCTTCGCTCTTCCACGCTAGTATCCTTGGCTCTGCCTGTGCGTGTTCGCAGCGCGGTGCTGTACGTGAAGCTGCTGCTGACGGCGAGAGTGCTGGAGCGGTTATTAGAGAGTACGGTATTCCTCGCTAGTATCCTTGGCTCTAGTATCCTTCGCTCTTCCACGCTAGTATCCTTGGCTCTGCCTGTGCGTGTTCGCAGCGCGGTGCTGTACGTGAAGCTGCTGCTGACGGCGAGAGTGCTGGAGCGGTTATTAGAGAGTACGGTATTCCTCGCTAGTATCCTTGGCTCTAGTATCCTTCGCTCTTCCACGCTAGTATCCTTGGCTCTGCCTGTGCGTGTTCGCAGCGCGGTGCTGTACGTGAAGCTGCTGCTGACGGCGAGAGTGCTGGAGCGGTTATTAGAGAGTACGGTATTCCTCGCTAGTATCCTTGGCTCTAGTATCCTTCGCTCTTCCACGCTAGTATCCTTGGCTCTGTCTGTGCGTGTTCGTAGCGCGGTGCTGTACGTGAAGCTGCTGCTGACGGCGAGAGTGCTGGAGCGGTTATTAGAGAGTACGGTATTCCTCGCTAGTATCCTTGGCTCTAGTATCCTTCGCTCTTCCACGCTAGTATCCTTGGCTCTGCCTGTGCGTGTTCGCAGCGCGGTGCTGTACGTGAAGCTGCTGCTGACGGCGAGAGTGCTGGAGCGGTTATTAGAGAGTACGGTATTCCTCGCTAGTATCCTTGGCTCTAGTATCCTTCGCTCTTCCACGCTAGTATCCTTGGCTCTGCCTGTGCGTGTTCGCAGCGCGGTGCTGTACGTGAAGCTGCTGCTGACGGCGAGAGTGCTGGAGCGGTTATTAGAGAGTACGGTATTCCTCGCTAGTATCCTTGGCTCTAGTATCCTTCGCTCTTCCACGCTAGTATCCTTGGCTCTGCCTGTGCGTGTTCGCAGCGCGGTGCTGTACGTGAAGCTGCTGCTGACGGCGAGAGTGCTGGAGCGGTTATTAGAGAGTACGGTATTCCTCGCTAGTATCCTTGGCTCTAGTATCCTTCGCTCTTCCACGCTAATATCCTTGGCTCTGTCTGTGCGTGTTCGTAGCGCGGTGCTGTACGTGAAGCTGCTGCTGACGGCGAGAGTGCTGGAGCGGTTATTAGAGAGTACGGTATTCCTCGCTAGTATCCTTGGCTCTAGTATCCTTCGCTCTTCCACGCTAATATCCTTGGCTCTGTCTGTGCGTGTTCGTAGCGCGGTGCTGTACGTGAAGCTGCTGCTTACGGCGAGAGTGCTGGAGCGGTTATTAGAGAGTACGGTATTCCTCGCTAGTATCCTTGGCTCTAGTATCCTTCGCTCTTCCACGCTAATATCCTTGGCTCTGCCTGTGCGTGTTCGCAGCGCGGTGCTGTACGTGAAGCTGCTGCTGACGGCGAGAGTGCTGGAGCGGTTATTAGAGAGTACGGTATTCCTCGCTAGTATCCTTGGCTCTAGTATCCTTCGCTCTTCCACGCTAATATCCTTGGCTCTGTCTGTGCGTGATCGTAGCGCGGTGCTGTACGTGAAGCTGCTGCTGCCGGCGAGAGTGCTGGAGCGGTTATTAGAGAGTACGGTATTCCTCGCTAGTATCCTTGGCCCTAGTATCCTTCGCTCTTCCACGCTAGTATCCTTGGCTCTGCCTGTGCGTGTTCGCAGCGCGGTGCTGTACGTGAAGCTGCTGCTGACGGCGGGGGCGGCGGAGCTGCTGCTGGAGGCGACGGCGTGGGGCGCGCGGCGGCGCCGCTTCTACGGCCAGTGGCTGTGGAAGGGCGAGCACTCCGCCGAGACGGCCTTCGTCTTCGCCATCGTCGCCACCTTCGTGGACGTGGCGCGCGCCGCCGCCGTGCTGTGGCTGAGCGCCGGCGGCGGTGGCGGCCGCGGCGGCGGCTGGCGGCGCCCGAGTGGAGGGGGGCGCGCGCGGTGGCGGGCGCGGTGGCGTCGCCTGGTGGACGTTTGGCGCTGCTGGACGCCGCGTGGAGTGTGGCGCCCGAGAAAGGACGCGCTCGCTCTGGCGGATGCCATGCACCGCGCGAACGAAGTGGATTGTGGAGGCAATGGAAAGGTTGCTGGAAAGTCCTTCAAATCTACCGCGATTTGATTTCAGTTGATGTCACTTATTACGCGACTACGTGATGAGAACTTTCTGGGACTATTAAGTGATGTTTTGTGTTACATGAAACCATCAGATGGACGTTACCCACACAATCTTACGTAATTATTATTCTGGCTCTTGAAACAACTTCTTAATCAGGAGAACCGGGTGTGGAAAATGTATGGACAGGACTAGATCTTTTGAAGTGGCATGTGTGATGGCTTAGAAGGGTTGATAGAATGCTGCATGTGTGGTTGCTGCGGGGGGTGGAGCAATTGCAGTCGTGGTTGAGACCTGGCTCTGTTGCTACTGAACGCATTGGACAGATGAATGGCGTCGATGTTGAAACGGTTAGGTCTTTTGAGTGAAGTTCACGGGTTCAAACCCGATTGAAGCCAGATTTTTAAGAGCTAAAATATCCTTCAGAGGGCAAGTAAAGCCGGTTGTCCCATGTAGGTTCACTACATGTAAAATATCCCTAATCCTAAATGAAGCCTCTGAACTGAATTCAAATCAATTGTTTCTTCGCCCAAGTAACACCTTCTTTCTCCTCTAGTTGGTGAAAGAAACGTAGCGAAAATTGGTCAGAGGGAAGAGCAGGCTTCATGGCCCAAGTCTCGCCTAGTAAAGAACGCATCATTGAACTGAACTGTGGGGTTTGGTGGTCGTGTCCTGGCAGACGTCGTGCACTGTAAGAATGAACGAGAATGCGGAAGTAATGGAATGATAGCTGGGAAGGCTTAAATCCACGACGATACCATTTTATTCGATTCCTGACCTTAAAGACACGGCTCCTTAATCAGGAAAGCGGTGAATAAATGGCGAGGGGAAGGGGGCTGCGAATGACATCGAAAAGTATAGTAGTTGCAGCGAGATGATGGCGGACGTAGTGACACCGGATACTGAAAGTTTGTCGCTGATGGAAACATGTGGGGTTTGACAGTCTTTTGAATTATCAGACGCTGTTCACCGTAACGTGTGGAAACAACGGAATGGTGAATGGGAAGACCTTTGAATGGGAAGAAGTTGTCGTTGTTTTCATTTCAAACGAAATAAACTGGTTAATCCTTATGCAGGGACCTTAGTAATGGGAATGTTAAGTGACATTATGTATGCTGCATAAAACCATCAGCTGTACATTACTCACAGAAGCTTACTAAATGATTTTTCTGCCTCTCTTTAAAGACGCGAGTTCATCGTGGAGTTTCAAGACCGAGAAAAGACACTCTTGCTCTGTCGGTCACCATGCGTTCCAAACATGAAGTGGAGTTTCCAGATGGCGGGTGGAGGCTGGAATGACATTTAAATCCACGTTGTGTTGAATTGAACTGAATTACTTCCTGATGGAACTCGTAATAAATATTTTCGAGAATCTGAATATTGTATTAGAAGAAAATAATACTAGTCGTAAGACATTGGAAGAATAATTCAAGTTATCGTCTTAATTGAATTTCTTTTGTAATCACCAAACATTTAAATATATTTTAATTTATTCTTCCAATCCTCAGGACCAAGAATTATATATTCAGTTAATTATTAGATATTATTTCTGTTTTGTTAATGCTATAAGATATGGCATCTCGACCAGGAAAGACCTAGGTTGCAATGGAATTCGCAAGGGGCGAGGGCGAGGGTAGAGATGAGGTCCGAAACCTAGGCTAGGCTTGTGATAATTTTTACATTACTGTGATCTCATTACCATGAGATGGCAGGGAGGTTCTCAAAACGGCAAACGTCCACTAAAATATGAATTTATCAATATTTCGAGTTAATGTTGTTAAAAATAGATATTTTAAAGCAATAATAAAATCCAATCAATTTCATTCAATAAATTTGTTACATGGAAGTATTTAGTTATAATACAATTGTTCTTTACCAAGAAAGCGTACCGGCGTACTCTAAACGCCGCGCGCCCATTTATGTGAAAAATTACCCATGCGCCTACTTAAAGGTTAATCGAGTTGTTTGGTGAAAAATATTATTTACATCAACGTTTAAAACGTTGACGTTCTCCAATATTATCCTAATTAAGAAAGGGAAAGAATATAAAACTTGTTTGAAAAATTCACCAAAAAGAAGATAGTGCTCTCTCTCATAAAAGCTAATCCTCTAAGAAATAGACAAAGAATTGTTTAATTTATTTTTACAGAAAATAACAAATGTGTACAAATTATTTTAACGTAAATGAAATAGAAATTCGTATGTTATTTGGAAATAAGAAAGAAAATAATTCAAGATTAATCCTTTGTATTCATTATTCTCCCTGATACACCACAAGATTTGAAAGTTTTTATATTTCCACTATTCCAGTGTTACAAAACACATAACGTATCTCATTACAAATCTTCACAATTCTTATAATCCTTCCTAAGAATGTGATTCAAATTATATAATTTAATTCCGAAGAAAAGTAGACCTGAATTCATAGATTTATACAAAATTATTTCTTTTTTCTTGAACGATTGTCTACAATATTATTGTTCAAGAACTGAATGTGAAATGAAGAGCAGTTTTGAAATGCTTGAAAGATCCTTTATTCTGACAAGTATTGAAGACTAACTAACTCCTTTAAGTGTAAAAATGGCATTATTTCGATTTAATTTAAATTCCATTACAACTGAATTTTGACTGCAGTCACCTAGTCGATAAAGCAACTTTTGACGTGCAAGTTGGGGTAAAAATTATGACGGTGGTTTAATCTTCGACAAGGATAATTAAAAATCAAAATGCTATGTAATCCCCAATTCCAACTGGACACAACAAATAAATAAATATTTTGAGCTAACAATTGCTCCCCATTTTAAAAAAGTGCTGATATTGTTAACAATAATCATACTATACATTATGTAACAACTCATATTGTAATAAAAAGTACTTATATTGTCAACATTAAACAACAATATATTTGTAACAGTTTACATTGTTAATTTAAAAATGTTTCTTCATATTTTATGCGCTTCCATACCGTTCACCCGAATGCGATAAAACTCTGACAACTAATGGCATGCCTTTCAGAAAATAATATAGGGAACGCAACAGAAATTTGCTCATGTCTGTCGCACATAGACGCAAAAATAGGGCGTTGTTGATAATGGTTTTATGCGTTTATGGTGACTCAGCACCCCTGAACAGACGCTCAACGCAACCCGCAACACCCTCAAATATTAAGGGCGTCTTCTCTGCATTTCATGTCCCTGCGAGTGTTATATAGCGGCTTGAACGTTATCTCGGACAAGTACATCAAATTTCTCCTGGGCAGTTGTCATATCGAACGCATGTCCAAACTTGAGCGAGAACGTTTTAACAGAAGGGTAGTTGACAACCATATCCAAACTAGCACGCAGAACAAATCCGTACTCGCGAGAAAGTCTTTCGTCTGTTAAAATGTTTGCAGAGCGTACCGTACAGCGTGATTAATATTTAAGTGAACAGTAGCGTGTGAAGTGTAATATACTGCAATAGCAAAGATTACCGGATCCATTAGCTGATAATAAAATAGTGATTACATGGTTAACAATAAATTTCAGACTAAAAAAACTTACACCAGAAATATCCAGCATTCGAGTTACGCTAGTTATCAACTGTGCCAGTGTTTGCTCCGTCAATTGGCCGCCCTTTAACTAAGGACTTTTTCTCCGAAATGCGTAGCCATTGTGGAGTGACGCATGTCGCCCGTTGACACACGTTGAATCGAGTTCAATTGAAAGACACGGCTGAGCTATTGCGCATCGTATCCGACTTCAGCCATTGAGTTTCAGGTACCAGCTTACGTCACAATATTAGCTAGAATTTCAAACGCAGCCCGATATAAAAATCATCACCGTGTTACAAGGCATTAAAACAGATACACCGATATAAAATGCATTTTTTAAAAATATTTCATCTTTTATTTCCATTACACCATCGTATTATTTTTCGTTGAAAATTGTTACTTTATGCCATTTTGAAAACGTTTGTGAACTCTCTTTCTCACTCTCCATGCAACTTGGCGGCCAGCATCTGGTTTGACCTTTGAAACAAAAAGCCCGTGTTGTGGTAACGTGGTTCACGATGTAAACTGGTGCTCCGCAGAAAGAGCAAAAAGCGGTGCGTCGAACTAACTTACCTATATATTTCCATCTTGAGTTTGCCCGAAATACCTGATCTCTCGACTTTACAGTGTAAGTGAGACACACAAGAAGGGAGACACTGTTCATATTCCCGGAACTAGACAAATTTGAGTACGGGGCAATGCCGAAACGTATCTTCCCCCCTTCGAACAAAATTAAAGGAACTGAAAGTTGTATCAAGAAACAATTGTTGTTTTATTTCAACAATAGCAAAAATGACAATGTTTAAGGAAGAAAAACTTTTGAAAAATATATTGTAAATAATATTTTTAAGTAAAAGTATTTAGTGACCATGGTGATCATAAAACACTAAAAAATTGTAGTGTTTAGTTAGCGTTTAATATAATAACTTTTTATAAATATGAAATAAAAAGTTAATAAGATTTTCAGTAGAACCTATTTTAATGTTAGCGTCATTTGATTCATTTCACAGAGTCCTATCTTGTTAGTTAATGTTAATAATAGAGTTAGTGATTATAATTTACTATTTATGGGAATCATTGAAAATTTTATGAAATCCCTGGCTATTTTATTGCGACATTTAAAATTACGATAATGATTTTCTTGCGAACTAATTTATTTTTAAATTTTTAACGTATTTTTCCCCCATCATCCAGCCCCTTGACTTGCAAGGCCCCGGGCGATCGCCCGTGCCTAGCACAGGTACTGACTGGATATGCGCAATAGAGCCTTTCATGCATAATATTGCTGTTCAGACTATTACCGCTACAGAATGGCATTGACTTTCTCGCATTGGTTAGTTTTCTCATCTCGACTAGCTCTTCAGTATTGCCCCAGCCTCATCCTATCTGGTCCCTATCGGCGCCAAAACATTTTTCATATTTTCTCAAAATTTCAAGCCCCTAAAAGTAGAATTGAAGTATTTCTTTTAAAAAAACGACAGAATAATATAAAATATAATATTTATTATTTCCTGCTACTGAGCTTTCGTTCGGTGACAGGGTAAAAGTAGTAGCAGAGTAAAACATATTCCAGTATTGCCATTTTCATAGAAAAATGTAGGCCAATGGCCATGAGAGGATTGTTATCGCCCAGAGATTTGTTGCGCTTGCATCAGTTTCATTGAGAGACTTCCGCGACTGGAGTTAGTAGCTGCTTGGCTGTCTGGGAGACACCACGAAATGCATTTCATCCTTCGGAGGGTCGCAGAACTGCGGCCGAAACGTTGCCACCTGTGCCTGGAACGCGGAGTCTCCCAATCAGCCAAGTAGGTATCTTTTTTATAGATTTCTTATGTACTTTCTTACACGGAATGTGCAATGTTTGTCACAAGGCTGCCTGTCGAAAAGTTAGAAAGTCGATATTTTTCCGACTTTATGCAATGCAGTCTCTCTCCTGTGTAGTCAGTCGAGTATAATGATTCCGCGCGCAAACTATACGTTGAATCCCTTATCGGTTGCAAGCAACGTATTCGCAGTGCAACAAAAATTAAAGCTCAGCGCTAAAAGCGGTAAAAGACAAAGTGGTGACAATTATATATGTGTTTATATACTTTATTACTAATTACTTTTTATGTTTATTTTATTTTAAAATTCTGCCTTGTGTAATGATTTTATCAACGGACAGTAAAATGTTTGAACGGAAAATCCTCTGCCTGGTTCCTACCCTTTCTCGCGCAAGTGTGTTTTCACACGAGTCACAGCGTCTTCACCCATGGTGGACATGTTATATTTTTTTTTACTAAATAGGTTGATAATACATTATTTTATTATTGCCAATTTTCTTTTTTTTTTTTAATGTTTGAAGGCTTGGCAACTAAGGCCTTTAGCCTTTTTACTGTTTATTATAAAATGTCACATATACAAGTACAATTTACAGTTACATTTCAAATTTTATGAAACAGATTTGCTTCTTTCAGGAATTTTAACGTCCTGCCAGTCGCCGTTGTGTCCGTTCCTAGGTCCTCCTTCAGATCCCCCTTCATTTCACATCTGTCTCTGATTGTTACGAGATTCACGCAGTCCGTTAGTATATGCTTCACTGTTAAAACTCCACCGCAGTCGCAGACAGGTGGTTCCTCATTCTTCAGCATGAATGAAGATGTTATTCTTGTGTGGCCTATTCTTAGCCTGGTAAGGCACACTTGTTCTCTTCGAGTATAGCTGTCGTGTGCTGGCCATTTATTCACGCTTTGCTTGATCGGCTTTAATTTCGTTTCAGTGCTATTCCATGTGGTTTGCCATGCTCTGAAAATACACTTTAAAGCGGCATTTCTTGCGTCTTGAGGTCGTATTTCCGTATTAATTTCTAATGGTTTGTTTGCGGCATATCTTGCTGCAGAATCAGCTTCTTCGTTGCCTGAAATACCTATGTGCCCAGGGCACCAGATGAATGTGACTGATGCTCCTCTCTGACTTAATTTATGACATGATAGAATTATCATTTGAAGCATCGGGTCCACAGGTAGGTGTCTGTCTATGGCGTTAAGGAAGCTGAGCGAGTCTGTGCAGATGGCAAATCTTCTTGGGCTTAGAGTTTCACAGTATCGCAAAGCTTGCAATACTGCAAACAATTCAGCTGTGTACACACTCGCTTCTAGGGGAAGGGTCCATGCTTTTGATATGCTTTCAGTTATAAATGCACTTCCAACCCCATTTTTGGTTCTTGATCCATCGGTGTAGATGATTGTGTGATTTGCGATGTATTCTTCGAGAACTAATTTAAATCCGATTTTTAATTCTGCGGGAAGGCATTCTTTTTTCTTTACACTGGTTGTGTCGAGTCGAACATCTGGCAGTTTCAGCGTCCAAGGTGGAACTTCATAGGTTTTATACTTCAAAACCGATGGTAGAACGATGTTATAACATCTAGTTATTTCGATTGCACGGATGTTGGCTGGACGAGTGGCAGTAGGTCTTCGATCGTAAATATATGCCAAGTTAGGTCGAGTCATCAATGAATGGTTCAAATGCTCTGGCAGTGACAACATTTTTTGATCTATATCTGAGTAGTAGTGTTTGTCGTCTATGATATAGCGACATGGTACTGGTTTCACAATATAGGCTTAAGGAAGGACTAGTGCGGAACGCTCCAGATGCATAACGGAGGCCTGCGTTGTGAATAGGATCTAATTTCCTTAAGTTTGACTTCCTGGCTGAGGAGTACACTGCGCATCCATAATCTATTTTGGACATTACCATTGATTTGTAGAGACGGAGTAAGATGACTCTATCTGCTCCCCAATTTATATGCGAAATGCATCGTATTACGTTCAGAGCCGTTCTGCATCTAGACAAGGTATAATCTATATGCTGTTTCCAAGTTAAATGTCTGTCAAAGATCAAACCTAGGAATTTTGCTGATTCATTGTATGCCAGTTGAACACCATTTAATGCCAGATGAGGATCTCTGCATCCTTTCCGTTTTCTACAGAAATGGACGCATTTGGTTTTAGCTGCTGCAAATGAGAAGCCGATATTTTCCGCGTTCTGTTCTAAGGTATTTATGGCGTTTTGCATTTTCAATTTGATCATTGCCGGTGATTTGGCTGAATAAAATAGAGCAATATCATCTACATACATGCATTTTCCAACTGATGTTTCTATGCCGTCAAACATCTCGTTGATCGCTATGATAAAAAGCGTACCACTTAATGGAGAACCTTGTGGTACACCATTCTCTAGTGCGTGGCTTTCTGAGATGGACTGCCCAATACGGACTTGGAAGGATCTGGTACTAAGAAAGCTTGATAAAAAGTTTGGAAGTTTTCCTCTGATTTGCCAGTTGTGTAGCTGTCTCAGAATGTTGTAACGCCAGGTCTTATCAAAAGCTTTTTCCAGATCGAAGAATACAGCAACCATATGTTGTCTTTTGATAAAGGTGTTCTGAATTGCGTTTTCCAGATATATTAGCTGGTCAATGGTGGAATGATGCTGTCGGTATCCGCACTGATATTTATTCAGGAGGTTGTATCTCTCGAGACACCATGTTAGTCTGGTGTTGACCATTTTTTCTAGAATTTTTCCTAGACAGCATGTCAATGATACCGGGCGATAGTTTTCGGGTTTCCATGGGTCTTTGCCAGCCTTTAAAAGTGGAACTATTATCGCCTCTTTCCAGCATTTGGGGTAATTGCCTTGTATCCAGATGTTATTATATATATTTAACAAGATGGAGAGTATTTCTTCTGGTAACCGACGTATTATGCTGTAGGGGAGGTTGTCTGATCCTGCTGCTGTGTCTCCAGCTGCACTAATAGCGTCTTGTAATTCTCGCCTTGTGAAAAGAGCGTTATACGGCTCATCTATATCAGTTGTAAAATTTAGTATTTTTCCTTCTTCTTCTTCTCGCTTTTTCTCTAAGAAGTCTTCAGGATAGCTGTTGGTGTTGCTGACTTTGGAGTATTGAGAGGCAAAGACTTTGACTATTTTGTCTGGGTTGCAGATTAGTTGCCCTTCATGCTCTATGCATGTAATAGGACTGAAAACATTTTTCCCGGCGATTGACCTGATCTTCTGCCATACCTCTGTGACTTTGGTCGTCCTGGTTATGGTTGTCACGTATTTCTCCCAACTTGATCGTTTTGCTGTTAGTATTTTTCTACGAGCAAGTGCACGCAAACGCTTGAAAGCAATAAGATTGTCTTGAGTTGGTGAACGCCTATATCTGTTGAGAGCTCTTCTTTTCTCCCTTATTGCTTCTTTCGTCTCCGTATTCCACCATGGTACTGGCATTCTGGATGTGCGACCAGTACTTTGAGGAATGTATTTTCCAGCAGCAGAAATTACAGAGTTGGTGAAGTCTGTAACGTCTCTCTCCGTGTTTCCACTGGCATTTATTGGTTTTATGTGTCTAATGAAGCTGGGCCAGTCTGCACGGTTGGTACACCAACGTTTTGGTAAATATACGTCGTTCTTTCGTATGTTTGAAGAAATCAACAGAGGGAAGTGATCGCTCTGATGAAGATCTGGAAGTGGATTCCACGTCAAACGTGTTGCAAGATTTGGACTACATATCGAAAGATCTATGGCTGAGAATGTACCATTTCTAGCGTTAAAGTGAGTGCTTGCACCTGTGTTTAAGAGTACGTATGTATTGTTAAGTAACAGGTCTTCAATTCTTCGACCGGCATCGTTTGTTCTAGAGCAGCCCCACGTGGTGCTGTGAGCATTAAAGTCGCCTAGAATAAGAAATGGAGGTTGTAGTTGATCGATCAGATCTTGTAGTTCTTCATTTTGCCATGAGGCGTCTGGTAAGAGTACGCAACATAATGTCATCTTCAATGGCTGGTATAGGGTTACTGCTACCGCTTGTAGAGGTGTATTGAGTTGCAGACGACTAACAGGACGTGTGTTGCTGATCAGTATGGCAACACCTCCTCTAGCTCGTCTATCAGGTTCTACGTCACTGCGGAAGGTCTTGTATCCTCTTAAATTGAAACGGTCTTGTGGCTTGAAATGCGTTTCTTGTAAGCACAGACACATTGGCGTGTAATTAGCCAGTAGCAATTTCAGCTCACAATAGTGCGAGATACAGCCGTTGATGTTCCACTGAATAATATTTTCCATAGTTGGAATGGAGTTCTCTGTTGTGGGGTAGGTATGTCTGGCTTATTTTCTAGGTTTTCCTTTTGGCCATCCTTTCTTCTTTTTCTTCTTGCGGGAGATTTTGCTTGGATCAATGGATTGGTATTCGTTATTTTCCGCACTTACCATCGAGCTTGTCTCTGAGCAAGTGGTCGTATCTTGATTATTGGTGGTAGATGGCTTAGTTTTTTGTTTTAGGAAGTCCTCCTTGGTGTGTTTTGAAAGACGGGGCGATCGACTTCGGTAGCCTGTTGCCGATTCGCCTTTACTGGATGTAGCTGCGGGGGCAGCCACTGGAATTCTTTCTGTCTCATTTGGTGGGGGTTCCGAAGATTGTTTTTCACTTAATATTTCACATTGAGTGTTTGTATGTAATTCTTCCGTGTGGATTTTCTTGTTATAAATTTCATTAAAATACTTTTCTATGCAGAGAGTTATTGCAGGCATTAGTTCTCTTACTACTAATGAAGGCACTGATGTGCTTTTAGTGACTGCTTCTACGTACGTGATGTTTCCTTTACTTTCAGGGCACACAAGCTTTTTTGCTTCAGGATAGCTGATTTTTTGTGTGGCTTTTACTTTTTGTATTGCTGCTTCCTGCTTGTATATTGGGCAGTCCCTTGACCTTGTTGAATGCTGTCCACTGCAATTGATGCATTTGATAGGATCTATGCACGGATCATCACTATGAAATGGCTTT
The DNA here is from genome assembly GCA_031308135.1 of Acheta domesticus. Lineage (NCBI taxonomy): Eukaryota > Metazoa > Arthropoda > Insecta > Orthoptera > Gryllidae > Acheta > Acheta domesticus. The sequence continues at coordinate 167,116,557 of JAHLJT010004567.1, forward strand.
CCACACTGACATGCTTTGATTCTCGCACATCTAGATGCTGTGTGTCCAAAACGTAAACACTGAAAGCACTGCATCGGTTGAGGAACGAACAATCGTACGCTCAGACGATGAATGCCAGCTTTAATCTTCTCTGGCAACGTACTACGGTTGAACGTCAAGACATGGGATGCTGAAGGGATTATCTGCCCGTCCCGCCTCATTGTTAGCCTGCGACAGGCGATGACTCCTTGAGAAGCTAGTTCTCGAGCTATTTCCTCTTCACTGCAGTTCAATAAGTCACTGCAAACTACTACACCTTTGCAAGTATTCAACGTGCCATGAGCATTTACTTCAACATCGATAGTGCCTATTTTCTTCAATTCTAGTAACTTTTGTCCTTGATTTTCATTAAATGTTTCTAACAAGAGTCCAGTTGGAGTTTTCTTTATATCTCTTATGGCAGATCCAGCCCAAGTGTTAATACACTTTTCTATTAGAAATGGGCTTACTTTTTCAAAATTCCCTTCTTTTCTTTTAACTGTAAGGTATTTTGGTACTGCTGTTGTGTTCTTAAACAAGTCATCAGGGTTTACGATTCTTCCAGTTTTCATTTTTTTTTTCGCTCTTAAGTCAGGACTTTTTTCTGGACGAGGGTTTTTAAGGGATCCCTCAACCCTGAAATCGCAAACTTCCATGCGAGTCCCGCGAAGTTTGCTATCACTCGTAGCAATATCTGCCAGGGATGCCGAGTGATCCGCACCCGTGGCATTGCAGTCGCTGGCTGACGACGCCCGGTGGCCTGCTTGCTCACCACCGATCGCCGGTACTGGGGCTCCGATCCCCTGCACCGTAAGCGTCGATCCTAAAGAACCCTCCATCCCGGGTTTATATTCGGGGTCGCCTTCCCCTAGCGTTTTTGAGCTACCGCCAGCTAAAAGGAAACGGAAGAAGAGAAGGGGGACAGTGAAGAATAGAGTTAGAATAGAAGGGTAAAATAGAAACGACTCCCTAGCCCTCGCAAACCTAATAGCGTCGGGGTCAGAAACACAAGAGTTGGCCGATGGGAAGGTTGGCCTACAGGACAGAGAACAGAAGTGTGCCACAAGTAAGTAGAAGTAATGACACACGAAGTTAAAAGTGGGAATTATAGGATGTTTAGGGGAGTGACAGCGGACAGCTGCTCCGATTAGTCGCCTTCTACGACAGGGGGAGGTCCCATGGTGTTATTCTACTAAAACCCCCGACACCACACGGGGTGCCAATTTTCTTATTAATACGATTATGAAATACACGTAAAATCATTTTACCATTATCTTTCAATGTTCTCCGTTTCTCTTAGGACCTGAACTTTTAACTTGATGTGTTTTCGCTTGTATGCTGACGAGATTCCCTCCCTTTCTAGTTTTCATTTAGGAGTATTTCAGAAATACGTACGCAATTATAGCCTCTACTAAAACCTCTTTGAAACAATTAGAAGTACATATTAATACTTCACTGATTTAAACAATCTCTATCAAATCCACTTCAATATGTAACTTCCTAGTCACAGAAAGATAATTTCTCTAAATTTTGAGTAAAATCTCGTAGTGTTTAACTTTATATATTTGGGATCAATTCTTAAATTACATCCCTAACTTGAAATTGATAACTTTAAACATACAAATGCTGTGACAGCATTCCTCCTCCACCAACTCTTTCCTCCCTCGCTTTCATTCCTGTCTTCTATGTGAGAAAACTTTCACTCAAATTGCGTACGTATTTTTCATTGAATGACCTCCTTCTAGTATGCACTAATGTAATACAATTTTGAAAGTGGTTAGGCGAACAGCAGGCTAAATGGCCTGAGCCTCGCCACAAATAAAGACATTTATTTATTTATTTATATTTATGTGAAGTGGCTCCCGCACTAGCTCCTTGAGGCGCAGCGCTCTCGCGAGCAATGGACATTTCTCCAGTCTGCGCTCTCGTTTTCCCTTCGAATCAAGAAAGGGATGCACAAGCGTAAGATAGTAGTGGGAATGGCAAGTGGAAGCGCGCTAGCAAAATCACAACGAATGGTTGCTTCATGCGGAAACATGTTGTGGTCGGGCGATTTGCGACCTAATTTTGTGCGGGAGCCTCGGGTTGCTGAAACTGCTGATATAGCCCCCTGGATTCTCTGTCGCAGGCCGCCCTCATGTGAGGCTGAGACGCCTTGAGACGCGGGCGGGCGGGCGGACTCACTCTATCTCTATCTCTCTCGGCCACTTCAGCTCTGGCTGAACGTCAAGCTGCTCCGATGCGGATGGACGCCACGCTGCTCAAGTGTGGTATCTCTCCTGCCATGGTAGGTTGCACATTACCTGCCATGACCAAATATACCTGGAGCAAATACGCGTCTTATTGTGGTCATGCTACCGGCACCTCCCTCCCCTTCCCGTCGCGCGTTACAACAGAGGAACGCGATCACAATGTTTGCCGGATGGTGTTAATCAAATAACCCAGAATTCAATTGTGATTAATTTATTAAAAATTTCTTCAAAGATTTGTTGAAATTTGTCACTCAGAAACATGGTCTCAAGTTGGATTTCTTTACTGTTGCGGGACGTATTTCCGAGGGTAATTGTCCAAAAAAGGTGAAAAAGTGGTGACAATTATACATCTGTTTATATAATGTATTACTAATTACTTTTCATATCTATTTTATTTTAAAATTCAGTCTTGTATAATCATTTTATCAAGGGACAGTAATATGTTCGAACGGAAAATTCTCTGCCTGTTTTCTTTCTGTATTATACTTTATTAAATTATTCAGTTAATTATTGAACGTAGCAATAATGTGACATAATAAGTTCATATGAAGACTATTGCCTCTTAGACTAATAACGTTTTCTTAGACTAATTATATAACTCTTATGGGAAGAAAGCTCTTTTAACAGATAAGGCACTTTGTTTCTAACCTGAACTTAGGACGTTAACGTAATTATTGCACTTTTAAGGAAACGCTGTTCTGAAATCAGTATTATTTAGAAGATCAAAAATATTTAATTTCACTCGCAGTTGAGAAGTTCACATGTTACTCATATATTTAGTTTATAATGAATATTCATTGTTTTAATACAGTAAATGAGAATATGCGGGGCAAACTTCCCCAAAGTTTGCCATGGGCCAGGCATCCAGTGACGCCACCCCGGAGCATTTGTACAACCCTTCCTTTTAAATCGCTCGCCAGTTGTCATTGACACAGGACCCGCGAACTCGAGTAAGCTACTTGCCTCGCCCGCGACCTTGACATGTCTGACCAGCAACAAGGGCTACCAATCACACGTTTCGTCAGCTTCCGGAGGCGTTGTCACCAACTCTATAGCTTCAATCGATTGGTTGAATATTCATTATTTTTCTTTCATGGGTGCATCAACTACTTACTCCCGTAAGTGTGGCACACGTTATATCCCGGGTGATAGTGATGAATCTTCTACTCCTCAAAGTAGTATCCAGAACCGACCTAGGCGTCGGCCCTTCGGGTCTCTCCGCCAGAGGTCCATAGTTCCCGGTTCTACAAGCTAAGCCAGTGGTGTCAAGGTCTTCTATTGGTGGCAGTGGCACGCGTCATGGCTCCGCAGCATGCCACGAGCTTCTCTGCGCAACTGGCGTCGGGAAAGGAAACTATGAGTAACCCCGGCGTTTTACAATAGGGATGGCGTTGTCTCTGGTAGGGGTGACGAACTACGTGAAGGGGTGATTTCGTCGTGGCACTCGTGCCACGGACTCCCGCTCGTGGCATCGACTTTGACAACACTGAGCTAAGCTCTCGACCGGCTGGCGGGTTCACATCGTGGACTGAACGCGCGAATTCGCGCGAAAAAATCAAACTTGATTGTTTCAAATCGCGGTGCTTGAGCTCGTATTCATAAGCATACATGAAACTGTTCATGCTGCATCGTGTCCTCTGCGTTTCTATCCT